>CM055751.1:11044542-11072042 GCA_029465975.1 Dallia pectoralis
TGACCTCCAGCTCCTGATATACGGGAAAACACCTCCTGCTGCGGTCTCACCTCCCGCTTCTCCTGCCTGGACCAGATTGTCTCAGACTAGAAGATCAACGGTGCACATTGAAGAGCTTAATCTCATTGAATTACATTGAAGAGCTTAGTGTCGTGTGTACTGTAGTCACACTTTGCCCGACCACAAAATAGTAAAAAAAATTAAAAAAAATCTGCAAACAATACCATAACCCTGAACGTTTGTAATAAGTATATGAGTGTAGGTTTTACCAGTACCAACAACCCAGATGTTAGTTCCAGGAGAAGACATAGTTTCATATTTTCTCAGCCTGAATCCACAGGCATCAACCTAGCTGTTATCACAGCGAACACTTTGGTCAATTGAGACAGATCAGACTTACTTGTAGCAGAACACGGTTGAGCTCCACCTTGTCGTTGGCCAGGCCTTCACCCAGGGCAGCCATCTTGGCCAGAGAGTCTCTAAGTCCCGCCTCCTGGCTCTTAAGCTTGGTGAGGCACAGCTCATGCTGTGCATTCTGAGACTCCATCTGTAGGCAGGGGTATACCATGAGAACCAGGGTGCACCATGACAACAGGGGGATACCAGATGCAGCATTCATTGACAGAGGTCAGGAGTTAGAGGTCACTGGGTATAGACAGAGGTCAGGAGTTAGAGGTCACTGGGTATAGACAGAGGTCAGGAGTTAGAGGTCACCTGGTATAGACAGAGGTCAGGAGTTGGAGGTCACTGGGTATAGACAAAGGTCAGGAGTTAGAGAGCTAAGGACACCAAGCAGGTGCTAAGGGCAGCTAGCAGATGCTAATGGCAGCTAGCAGGTGCTAATGACAACTAGCAAGTGTTAATAGCAGCTAGTAGGTGCTAATGACAGCTAGCAGGTGCTAATGACAACTAGCAGGTGCTAAGGACACCTAGCAGGTGCTAATGACACCAAGCAGGTGCTAAGGACAGCTAGCAGATGCTTGGTTACCTTGCTCAGAGCCAGGATCAGACTAGCCTTCTCATCCTCTAGAACCTCCTTCTGCAGGGTCACATGACTCAGAGCCTCCCTGACTGTCACCAGCTCACGCCGCAGGTCACTGTGTTTCTCCTCCAAATGATCTAGACTCCTCTCTCTGCAACACACACATATACGCAAGTATACAAACACGTACAAATATTAGATTAGCAAAGTGAGAACCGCCAATTTAGAACTATTTAAATATGAAATATACCAAACCCCGAAACAGGATGTACAAAAGATGCAGTTCATAGGACCACACACACACACACACACACACACACACACACATACACACACACACACACACACACACACACACACACACACACACACACACACACACACACACACACACACACACACACACACACAACCTTAGCCCAGGCACACATGTAATATGTATAAACACCCTCCCTGAGCAGCCTCGTCCGCGGGGAGATGTCACTTTAAGCTCATTCATGGATTGCATGTCCTGCTCTCATTCGCACATAATCACATTTCGGCACAGAGAAGAAAACCCCCACGAACATAGTCTTTCTCAACTGCTGACAACAACTCTCTCTCTTAGAAGACAGAAGATGCAGTGATGCCATGTACATGCATTTAGGTTTTCACAGAGAGTGATGGGTCTGACCTGTTAACTAACAGAAGCATATCAGAATGGTGCAATGTTATGCAACTGTTCTCTCTCTCTCTTCCTCTCTCCCTCTGCCTTGTTCTCTCCCGCTTTCTTCTGTCTCTCTTTCTCTCTCTTCCTCTCTCTCTGATTCACTCTCTTTTTTTCTCAATTCAGTTTTCAAGAAAAGCTGCAAGTAGCACTAAAAACATTTGTTCACATTGCCAAAGCAAGTGAAAAAGTATCATACACAACCCCAGTAAAAACGATAATGGTATCTGAAATAGTCTAGGTAAAAGCATTTTGAGTGTTTTATTATAAGCTATGTACAATGTAAAAGACATATACAAATAGTTATGAGTAAGCATTTTTTTTTTTGTTTTCCCTCTTGTATAGCACTGTTTGTTTTCTTTTTATCTCTCCTACTTTACAAGTCTCTTTTCTTTCTCTCCTACTACGCCCTCACTCTCTCTCCTCCTCCAACTTCTCAACCTTCCCCCCCCACGTCGTCCACGTTCTCCTCTTCCTCCATCTCTCCTCTATTCGCTGCATATACCCTCTCTGGGCTTCGGTGCGTTGGCGTGCAAGCAGTCTCTCCAGGTCATCTCTCTGCTGGCGGAGGAGGTCTCTCTGTCTCTGAAGATCTCCGACTGACCCCTTTATGACCTCCAGCTCTGATCCTCGGGAGTCAGCCTCCTGCTGCAGCTTCACAACCTGCATCTCCAGCCTGGCCTTGTCACTACACAACACAGCAGTACAGAGAGACAGAGAAAGGAGAGACACCCCATCAGAGACACAACCTTCACTACACAACAGTACAGAGAGACAGAGAAAGGAGAGACACCCCATCAGAGACACAACCTTCACTACACAACACAGCAGTACAGAGAGACAGAGAAAGGAGAGACACCCGGTCAGAGACACAACCTTCACTACACAACACAACAGTACAGAGAGACAGAGAAAGGAGAGACACCCCGTCAGAGACACAACCTTCACTACACAACACAACAGTACAGAGAGACAGAGAAAGGAGAGACACCCCATCAGAGACACAACCTTCACTACACAACAGTACAGAGAGACAGAGAAAGGAGAGACACCCCGTCAGAGACACAACCTTCACTACACAACACAACAGTACAGAGAGACAGAGAAAGGAGAGACACCCCGTCAGAGACACAACCGTCTCCTCCGGCCTGACCTTCTCACCGCACTAGCAATGCTGTTACCTGGTAATAACCTCCAAGGAGGTGCTGCATCTCTGTGTGTCTTTCTGGCTCTCTTTCAGGCTCCTCTCAATCTGCAGTTTTTCCTTCTGCAGCTCTTTGATTCTTCCTTCCAGTTCCTCTCTCTTTTCCTGGGCCTCGTCCAGATGAGTTTGGATTGTGTTTACTTCCTGCAGGGAAGCCTCCAGACGACGGTGCAAGTTCTGTAGATCAATTGCAGTTGGATTTCGAGGTTTACAATACCTGGCATTTAATCATAGTAAATAAAAAAATTTATGATCAGATAGGATCACCACTTAACTTTAAGAATGTGAAATGTCGGAATAATAGTAATTATCTATTTCAGATTAATTCCTTTCTTTACAGTTCCAGTGGTTCAAAAGTTAACATATACTCAATTAGAATTTGGTAGCATTGCCTTTAAATGTTTTAACCTTTCCTACCACAAGCTTCCCAGAAAAGGGTGGGTGAATTTTGTCCCAATCCTCCTGACAGATCTGGTGAAACTGAGTCAGGTTTTTTGTCCTCCTTGCTTGCACATGCTTTTTTTTCTGTTCTGCAAACACATTTTCCATAGTTGAATTCAGGGCTTTGTGATGTCCACTCTAACACCTTGACTTTGAAAGTATGCTTATGGCATTGGCCATTCAGCAGACCCATTTGAGACCAAGCTTTAACCTCTTGACTGATGTCTTGAGATGTTGCTTCTATGTATTCAAGTGCACCAGTTCCTCATGCAGCAAAGCAGCCCCAGAACACAATGCTGCCACCTTCGTGCTTCAAGATTGGAGTGGTGTTCTTCTTGAAAGGCGCCCCCTTTTTCCACTGAACATTACAATGGTCAACATATTTTTTTCATACGACCAGACAAGATTTCTTCAATAAGTATGATCTTTGACTTCATGACCAGATCCAAACTATAGTCTGTTTCTTTATGGCAGTTTAAGTGCAGTTTCTTCTTCCTTGCTGAGCGGCCTTTCAGGTTTTGGTGATATAGGACTTGTTATACTGTGGATATAGATACTTTTGTACCTGTTTCCTCCTGCATCTTCACAACATCCTTTGATGTTCTTATGGAATTGATTTGCGCTTTTCACAAGGGGAGGGGCCAAACGATGCATGTCTGTGTGTTGAGAGAAGCAGGGAACAGGGGAGGGGCCAAACGGTGTGTATCTGTGAGTTATGAAGGGAACAGGGAACAGGGGAGGGGCCAAACGGTGTGTATCTGTGAGTTATGAAAAAAACATGGAACAGGGCAGGGGCCAATTGGTGAGTATCTGTGAGTTATGAAAAAAACATGGAACAGGGGAGGGGCCAAACCCTGTGTGTCTGTGAGTTACGAGGAAAGCAGGGCACTGTGCCTGTCTGTTGATGTTCTGTATTATGTCATGTTTAAAGCTTTGTGTGGGCCACGGGAAGATTAGCTGCTGCTTTTGGCGG
Source organism: Dallia pectoralis (assembly GCA_029465975.1). NCBI lineage: Eukaryota > Metazoa > Chordata > Actinopteri > Esociformes > Umbridae > Dallia > Dallia pectoralis. Next base: position 11,048,849 of record CM055751.1, read on the forward strand.
TAGCTAAACGGGATCCTTAGCCTAATCCTAAATTCATCAAGCCGTGTCAACTCAACAGTTGTTTATCCCCTTCGACATTCTCATGCAAATGGTTTTGAGAAACTGGACACGGCATCAAGTCTGCGAGGAAAAAAAGTAAGAAAACAGTTGCGAGTGTCCCTGTGTTGAGCGAGGGCCATTCTGTGTGGTATTGACCTGGTGTTGGGACAGGACAGTCCGGACTGCCGTTAAGGTGCTGTTGGATTGAGCAGAACCACCCCAGGATTGACAGGTGGACGAGCAGGATTGACCACTGGCAACATCTCCACATACTCCCTGAGGAGAAAATGATAGAGAACATTTGGAAGGAAACACATATATAAATAGAGTAATTTAAAGTCAATGCCATAAAGAACCCATACAGCTTCAACCTCTGAGTGTTGAAAGATTAGGACCCAAATTACACCCTATAAGAGGAGGTCTAGCTGTCAGACGTGGTCTGTCTGATGGAGGAGGTCTACATGATGGATGGGGTCTACCTGATTGGAGGTGGTCTACCTGATTGTAGGTGGTCTACCTGATTAAAGGTGGTCTACCTGATTGGAGATGGTCTACCTGATTGGAGGTGGTCTACCTGATTGGAGGTGGTCTGCCTGATTGGAGGTGGTCTACCTGATTGGAGGTGGTCTACCTGATGGAGGAGGTCTACCCGATTAGAGATGGTCTACCTGATTAAAGGTGGTCTACCTGATTGGAGATGGTCTACCTGATTGGAGGTGGTCTACCTGATTAAAGGTGGTCTACCTGATTAGAGATGGTCTACATGGTCGGAGGTGGTATACCTTTGTGATGCTGGTTAAGATCTGTTGGATGTGGTCTATCTCTGAGAGTAGGTCATCCATCTCAGTCTTGTCTTCTACTCTGCTTGCCTCCTGTAACGTCAGAGCAGGAAATAATCTGGTTAAAACACAGGGAAACACGAGCTAACATAGGTGAAATCATTAGGGTCAAATCAGAGTAATGCCCTAAAGTGACTAACTACTCTCAGAGTATTACACTTCTCCTTCAGAGCTGTTGTCATGATACACATGACTCTGAATGCTATTAATTATAAATGCTTGTTTTGCAGCTCTTTATTGCTTGTTTGTGATGAGCTATGTCATTGTTGCAGGCATTCTCGCATTGTAAAGTCCACAACAGGTGGGTTTAAATTTCTAGCAATTTGTTGATCTACAATGTAGTTACTAATTGTTCATATTTTTACAGTGCAGTACATTAGACTGTGTTAAAAAGCAATATATATATATAAATAATAATATAATATATATATATATATATATAAATAATAATATAATATATACATTTGCAGCATGGTACTCTGCTCTGGACCCAAGCATAATGTGAAATACACCAGCCCGTACCGGCACAGACCTCGGGGGGTGGGGGTACTGACACACAGCGGTTATGTGGGGGCATCTATCCCTAACTCTGTGATGTTCTCCAGACTGCATGAGACACATTTACATAAGACATGAGACAGTCAGCCAAGTTATAGATGCGTTATAGATTCAAACCACATACTAAAACCTCCTCCTTCAAACCCACAGAGACCCCTGGAGTCCCGTGTCTGTGTGCCCCTTTAGGTGTGTGTGTTTATGTGTGTGTTTATGTGTGTGTGTTCCCACCATCCGGTCCAGACTGGTCTGCATAACGACCAACGCTGCATCCTTTTCACTGTGTTGTGCTCTGAGGTCATTCACCATGTCTGTCAGCTCCAAAATCCTAAAAAGTGATCAGAAACACACACACACATAGAGAGACAGAGACAAACATACACACCCAAACAGACACACACACACTTTTTAGACTACATAGGCAATAAACTGCAACATCTGGGACGGTCCAACATTCCTAATGCTATTGAAAAGACAAACTCTTTGATGGCTTTTAGCTCTGGTGATGGCTCATCACACAAAGGAATAAGGCCCCGATTTGCCTGAGAATTCAAGACGTTTGATGTCTATTGGTCATTCCAGTAAATTACATGTAAACCAACAGAATCAAGTGCAAGAAAGTCCTTTTGTTTGTGTCTGAGTCCATGTGGCCATTATTACAGATCCACAGGGTAGATCCACTGGGTAGATGCACTGGGTAGATCTACTGGGTAGATGCACAGACAGACACATACAGGCAGACGGACTGACAGAGACAGACATGCTGACAGACAGGCTAACAAAGAAACAGACAGACAGACAGCCCGGCTGACACAGAGACAGACAGACAGACAGGCTGACACAGAGACAGCCAGACAGACAGTCTGACACAGAGACAGCCAGACAGCCCGGCTGACACAGAGACAGTCAGACAGCTGGCTGACACAGAGACAGACAGACAGACAGACAGGCTGACACAGAGACAGACAGACAGACAGACAGGCTGACAGCCCGGCTGACACAGAGACAGACAGACAGACAGACAGGCTGACACAGAGACAGCCAGACAGACAGGCTGACAGCCCGGCTGACACAGAGACAGACAGCCCGGCTGACACAGAGACAGACAGCCCGGCTGACACAGAGACAGACAGGCTGACACAGAGACAGCCAGACAGACAGTCTGACACAGAGACAGCCAGACAGACAGTCTGACACAGAGACAGACAGACAGGCTGACACAGAGACAGCCAGACAGACAGTCTGACACAGAGACAGCCAGACAGACAGTCTGACACAGAGACAGACAGACAGGCTGACACAGAGACAGCCAGACAGCCCGGCTGACACAGAGACAGACAGCCGGCTGACACAGAGACAGACAGACAGGCTGACAGCCCGGCTGACACAGAGACAGACAGACAGGCTGACACAGAGACAGCCAGACAGACAGCTGGCACAGAGACAGACAGACAGACAGACAGCTGACACAGAGACAGACAGACAGGCTGACACAGAGACAGACAGACAGCTGGCACAGAGACAGACAGCCGGCTGACACAGAGACAGACAGACAGGCTGACACAGAGACAGACAGACAGGCTGACACAGAGACAGACAGACAGACAGCTGACACAGAGACAGACAGACAGGCTGACAGCTGGCACAGACAGACAGACAGGCTGACAGGCAGCCACACAGACAGGCAGAGACAGACAGACAGGCTGACACAGAGACAGACAGACAGACAGCTGGCACAGAGACAGACAGACAGGCTGACACAGAGACAGCCAGACAGACAGGCTGACACAGAGACAGACAGACAGGCTGACACAGAGACAGACAGACAGACAGCTGGCACAGAGACAGACAGACAGGCTGACACAGAGACAGCCAGACAGACAGGCTGACACAGAGACAGACAGACAGGCTGACACAGAGACAGACAGACAGACAGCTGGCACAGAGACAGACAGACTGACACAGAGACAGCCAGACAGGGCTGACACAGAGACAGACAGACAGGCTGACACAGCTGGCAGAGACAGACAGACAGGCTGGCACAGAGACAGACAGACAGGCTGACACAGAGACAGAGACAGGCTGACACAGAGACAGACAGACAGGCTGACACAGAGACAGACAGACAGGCTGACACAGAGACAGACAGACAGGCTGGCTGTCAGAGACAGACAGGCTGACACAGAGACAGCCAGACAGGCTGACACAGAGACAGACAGACAGACAGCTGGCACAGAGACAGACAGACAGGCTGACACAGAGACAGCCAGACAGACAGGCTGACACAGAGACAGACAGACAGGCTGACACAGAGACAGACAGACAGGCTGACACAGAGACAGACAGACAGGCTGACACAGAGACAGACAGACAGGCTGACACAGAGACAGCCAGACAGACAGGCTGACACAGAGACAGACAGACAGGCTGACACAGAGACAGAGACAGACAGGCTGACACAGAGACAGACAGACAGTCTGACACAGAGACAGACAGACAGACAGGCTGACACAGAGACAGACAGACAGGCTGACACAGAGACAGCCAGACAGACAGTCTGACACAGAGACAGACAGACAGGCTGACACAGAGACAGCCAGACAGACAGGCTGACACAGAGACAGACAGACAGGCTGACACAGAGACAGACAGACAGACAGCTGGCACAGAGACAGACAGACAGGCTGACACAGAGACAGCCAGACAGACAGGCTGACACAGAGACAGACAGACAGCTGACACAGAGACAGACAGACAGACAGCTGACACAGAGACAGACAGACAGGCTGACACAGAGACAGACAGACAGCTGGCACAGAGACAGACAGCCGGCTGACACAGAGACAGACAGACAGGCTGACACAGAGACAGACAGACAGACAGGCTGACACAGAGACACAGAGACAGCCAGACAGACAGGCTGACACAGAGACAGACAGACAGGCTGACACAGAGACAGACAGACAGACAGCTGGCACAGAGACAGACAGACAGGCTGACACAGAGACAGCCAGACAGACAGGCTGGCACAGAGACAGACAGACAGGCTGACAGAGACAGACAGACAGACAGGCTGGCACAGAGACAGACAGACAGGCTGACACAGAGACAGCCAGACAGACAGGCTGACACAGAGACAGACAGACAGGCTGACACAGAGACAGACAGACAGACAGCTGGCACAGAGACAGACAGACAGGCTGGCACAGAGACAGACCGTGAGTTGAGCTCTACTTTCTCCGCGTCCCAGCGTCCCTGCAGCTGCATGGCGTCCCTCAGCTTGTCCCTCAGCTGTCTCTCTAGCGCCGATACCTCCAGGCCACTAGGGGTGCTGTGCTGGGTCAGACTGGTCTCTAAGGACATGCAAGCTACATGCAGACGTCGACTTGCCGTCACATACTCCCCACACATGCCAGAAAGGCTCCTGTGGCCAGAGGCAGGTGGATTTAACATGTTTACAGAGGTAATTACAACATAATACACAGCACATGAAATAGACATACTTCAAATTGCACTATTCCCAATTCAGTTTTGTTTTAAAAGCACTCTATATAGAGTAAGGTGCAATTAAGAACTAATATGACATAACACCACACAAATTCTACTAAGATGTGCATGAAAACAAAAAAAACATTTGTTTTTCATTAAGAAAAAGGTTCTGTTCTTTTTGATGTGGACATGATGGATGCCTCTAATGTTTCATCTCCAAACCATGCAACTTGCTTTGAACCGGGTCCGTCTTATGATGTTCTCTGGGCCTCAAACACTATCAACGGCAAGGTCCACGAGCAAAGAAATCCTTACCACAGCTGATTACTCAACGATGCCCCCAGCCATTCAGAGGTTTATACATAACATAAGCCAAGTGTTTAGCTTCAGCTTGAGCCTGACGGATGGCTCCGATACAGACCAGGGGCACCCAGAGCCATCCGTCCCCTGCGAGGAAGCACTCTGCTTGGTGGGAGTGTCGAGTGACCCCCCTGACCCGGGAGACTTTGATCCCAGGCAGGGATGGATGGACAGAGTGAGTTCACGTGGTTCATAGGATGGAGGAGACGAGGAAAGGTCCCAGGGGCTCCCGGCCGGCGGGGTGAGGGTGTGAGATGGAAGACACAGAGATCCCAGAGATCCTACAAGATGACTGGAGGGGTCTCATATGGTTTGGGGGAGCTAGGAGAACGGGTAGGGTTCTGGTAAAAGTGGAGATGTTTCCTGGAGGGGTCAGGGGGGGAGGTCTGGAGGGGTGGTGTGGAGGAGAGGTCTGGAGGAGAGGTCTGGAGGAGAGGTCTGGAGGAGAGGTCTGGAGGGGTGGTTTGGAGAGGGGCTGGACAAGGGGCGGCACTAACCTGTCAGTAAAGTTCCGTAGCTGGGTGAAGGTGGTCCGTAGGGAAGCCGCCTGGCGCCACAGGGCCCTCACACGGGCTTGCTCTCGGCCCAGCCGGGAAACACATGTCTGGGGAGGGAGATGAGAAACAGGAAGGATTAAAAAGGCTGGGCTTGGGTGCATTCAGAAATGGTGACAGCGGGAGGTACAAAACTTAAAGCAAAAACAGTAGGCTAAACCAGTAGACTGAAACAGTAGGATAAACCTGTAGACTGAAACAGTAGGATAAACCAGTAGACTGAAACAGTAGGCTAAACCAGTAGACTGAAACAGTAGGATAAACCAGTAGACTGAAACAGTAGGATAAACCAGTAGACTGAAACAGTAGGCTAAACCAGTAGACTGAAACAGTAGGCTAAACCAGTAGACTGAAACAGTAGGCTAAACCAGTAGACTGAAACAGTAGGCTAAACTTGTAGACTGAAACAGTAGGCTAAACCATTAGACAGAAACAGTAGAATAAACCAGTAGACTGAACCAGTAGGCTAAACCAGTAGACTGAAACAGTAGGATAAACCAGTAGACTGAAACAGTAGGCTAAACCAGTAGACTAAAACAGTAGGCTAAACCAGTAGACTGAAACAGTAGGATAAACCAGTAGACTGAAACAGTAGGCTAAACCAGTAGACTGAAACAGTAGGCTAAACCAGTAGACTGAAACAGTAGGCTAAACCAGTAGACTGAAACAGTATCAATAGACTGAAACCGTATCAATAGACTGAAACAGTAGGACTGAAACAGTAGGCTAAACCAGTAGACTGAAACAGTAGGCTAAACCAGTAGACTGAAACAGTAGGCTAAACCAGTAGACTGAAACAGTAGGCTAAACCAGTAGACTAAAACAGTAGGCTAAACCAGTAGACTGAAACAGTAGGCTAAACCAGTAGACTGAAACAGTAGGCTAAACCAGTAGACTGAAACAGTAGGCTAAACCAGTAGACTGAAACAGTAGGCTAAACCTGTAGACTGAAACAGTAGGCTAAACCAGTAGACTGAAACAGTAGGCTAAACCAGTAGACTGAAACAGTAGGCTAAACCAGTCGACTGAAACAGTAGGCTAAACCTGTAGACTGAAACAGTAGGATAAACCAGTAGACTGAAACAGTAGGCTAAACCTGTAGACTGAAACAGTAGCCTAAACCAGTAGACTGAAACAGTAGGCTAAACCAGTAGACTGAAACAGTAGGCTAAACCAGTCGACTGAAACAGTAGGCTAAACCAGTAGACTGAAACAGTAGGCTAAACCAGTAGACTGAAACAGTAGGATAAACCTGTAGACTGAAACAGTAGGCTAAACCAGTAGACTGAAACAGTAGGCTAAACCAGTAGACTGAAACAGTAGGCTAAACCAGTAGACTGAAACAGTAGGCTAAACCTGTAGACTGAAACAGTAGGCTAAACCAGTAGACTAAAACAGTAGGCTAAACCAGTAGACTGAAACAGTAGGCTAGTGGACCTATAATTAGGTTTTACTGCCCATTAGATTTTACTGCCCATTAGGATCTACTGCCCAGTAGGTTTTTCTGCCCAGTAGACTTTGCCCTTTAGATTGTACTGCCTAGTAGGATCTACTGCTCAGTAGTGTTTTCAGCACAGTAGGTTTTAAAGGCCAGTTGATTTTACTGACCAGTATATATTAATTCTCCACACACACACACACATATATTCATGATTAGGGGTTGTTCTTCACAGGCATACAACATGCTAACTCATGGATACAGACACGTTGCTTTAACACACCCACACTCAGACACTCACACACTCACTCACACACTCACACACTCACTCACACACTCACACACTCACACACACACTCACTCACACACACACTCACTCACACACTCACTCACTCACTCACTCACTCACACACTCACACACTCACTCACTCACACACACACTCACTCACACACTCACACACACACTCACTCACTCACACACTCACTCACACAGTCACACACTCACTCACACACTCACACACTCACTCACTCACACACTCACACACTCACACACTCACTCACACACTCACTCACACACTCACACACTCACTCACACACTCACTCACTCACTCACACACTCACTCACACACTCACACACTCACACACTCACTCACACACTCACACACTCACACACTCACTCACACACTCACTCACTCACACACTCACTCACACACTCACACACTCACACACTCACACACTCACTCACACACTCACACACTCACACACTCACTCACACACTCACTCACACACTCACACACTCACTCACACACTCACTCACACACTCACACACTCACTCACACACTCACTCACTCACACACTCACTCACACACTCACACACTCACACACTCACTCACACAGTCACACACTCACTCACACACTCACACACTCACTCACTCACACACTCACACACTCACACACTCACTCACACACTCACTCACACACTCACACACTCACACACTCACACACACACTCACACACACACTCACACACTCACACACTCACACACACACTCACTCACACACTCACTCACTCACACACTCACTCACACACTCACACACTCACACACTCACACACTCACTCACACACTCACACACTCACACACTCACTCACACACACACTCACACACTCACTCACTCACACACTCACACACTCACACACTCACTCACACACTCACTCACACACTCACACACACACACTCACTCACTCACACACTCACACACTCACTCACACACTCACACACTCACTCACTCACACACTCACACACTCACTCACACACTCACTCACACACTCACACACACACTCACTCACACACTCACACACTCACTCACACACTCACACACACACACACACTCACACACTCACTCACTCACACACTCACACACACACTCACTCACACACTCACACACACACACACACTCACTCACACACACTCACACACTCACACACTCACACACTCACTCACACACTCACACACTCACACACTCACACACTCACTCACACACACACTCACACACTCACTCACTCACACACTCACACACTCACACACTCACTCACACACTCACACACTCACACACTCACACACTCACTCACACACTCACACACACACACACACACTCACACACTCACACACTCACACACTCACACACTCACACACTCACTCACACACTCACACACTCACACACTCACACACTCACACACTCACACTCACTCACTCACACACTCACACACTCACACACTCACACACTCACACTCACACACTCACACACTCACACACTCACACTCACACACTCACACACTCACACACTCACACTCACACACTCACACACACACTCACACACTCACTCACACACTGAACTCTTGCCCCTGTATCAGCAGATGTTGCCGGTTGCATCCTGAGTTTCTACGTTACCAGATTATTTGTGCAAAAAGTGAATTTCCTTCAACCATTTAGAATGTTTTCACAGGAAACAACAGCTTGAAAATCATAACAACGAATCAGAATGATTTTGACAAAACAGGGCTCTGAATGGAATTCCAAGCCAACGTGACCTCTCTGGGAGTGAGCCAGGGGTTTCACAACGGCAACGTCCAGAGAGGACGATAACAACTAGGATCTTGTTTTTCTTTCTTCACTATTATTCCCAACGGACCACGACCAAAGCATGTGGTGTGAACATTTGTGACCGACTCCCGCTGCAGTAATTCCCCCGCTCTCGCCGACGCCTGGTTCACACAACAGGGTCGAACTGAGATGCACCTAAAGGGCTCGACGACCACCACAGATGCCCTCTCACCTCCTGCTCCTTGCGGTGCTGAGCTTCCTTCTGCTCTAGGTAGTGGCGGGCGCGCCGCAGGCTCTCCGCCAGACTGTGGTTTTCAGAGCCAGCCTGTTCCAGCTGTTCTCTGAGCAGGGCGTTAACCTGGCCAAAAGCTGCACACCTGGGGAGCGGAACACCTCGTTATGAACTCATTGATGACTGGTGACACGAAAACTGGTCACTAGACAGGAAGGATGCAGCTGCAGGTCGCAGAGAACTAGGTGTCCTAGTTCTTATATAGTGCAACTTATAAGGCTTTCTCAAAACAAGGGCACTAATTAGAAAACAGGGTGTCATTTGTGACGCAGACTAGAGGCGTGATGACAAACATTCTGACCAATGTTTGGTGTGAGTATCAGCCATGCCATGAGCTCGTCTCAAGCTCGGAACCGGGTCTAAAAATCTTCTAACATGTCACCTCTTCTCCCCCTTTAGTCATTCTCTTTCTACTCTTTGCTTCTCCTAGACCTCTCCTCCTAGACCTCCTAGACCTCTCTTCCTAGACCTCCTAGACCTCTCTTCCTAGACCTCCTAGACCTCTCTTCCTAGACCTCCTAGACCTCTCTTCCTAGACCTCCTAGACCTCTCTTCCTAGACCTCCTAGACCTCTCTTCCTAGACCTCCACCTTTTCCCCAACCCCCTCCTCCTATTCCTCTTCCTATTCCCTCTTTTCACTGATCCACCCTTCCCTCCTTTAGGAGTACTGCCTCCGCCCAGACCACATCAATCCGTATGGCCACTATATCATCCCTTACATGATATCCACCCCTGCCAGCCACACTTACGCTCCTCAACACGCGTGACACTTTGCTAAAGCCTGTGTCAACTCCATCCAAATCCATGCCAGACCAGCTCTCTCCCGGAGTAATTTGCAGAAATGTTTACATCATTCTCACGCTCCATGTCTTGTGTGTCGCGCCGGAGTGCCGCCAACTTGCCGTGCTTTCCCCCGCGATTCAAAGCTATCTGATCGAGGAGGAGCGGTTAGCGCCATGGCGGGTGCCAAACCGAGGCCGCGTTCCAAATGGCGACCCGTTCCCCACACCTTCGTGTGAACAGTGACTATTGGTGCACTGCAGAGGGAATATAGTTTGACATTTGGAACGTAGACAAACAGCAGTCTTGGAAAGATCTGAGAGAGGGGATAGGGAGAGAGAGAAAAGGAGAAAGAGAGGAGATAGAGATAGGAGATAGGAGGGGATAGAATAGAGAGAGACGAGGGGAGGGAGAGAGGTATCTGTTTCCCACTATAACTGCAGCGCGACTCTAACAGGTGATTCGTTTCAGAGAGTTAAGAGCTGGACTGGCTGTCTCTCTCTACAGTCGAATAAGGAGCCGCTGGAGCTTTTCCACGGGTGCCAGTAACCAGGACTAATGGGAGCATGTCCATGCCACTGGTCCAGGCTTTATAACTTACTCCGCAGTAAGTTACTCCGCCCCTCAGCTGAGATCCACGCAGAGCAATCACAGAGCAGCTCAGTGCAGGGGCAATGCTATTAAAAACTGACAGGGCCTTGGCAAGCAAGTTTGCCTAGCGTGTGTCTCGAGCATTTCAATGATGCTGCTGGGCTCCATAAATCCTGGTTGTTTAAAGGCTGGCGTCAGGTGTGGAGGTCACCAGGCCCATCCCCTGCTCAGCGTGAGGCACCGTTAAAGTGCTCTGGTCTGTTGAGCTAGCAGAGCTGAGCTAATTAAGTCTGACAAATTGGATGCTGAAAGCATCCACAGGACCAATGCCAGCGTGCCTCCTCCTCTTCGACGTTCCCACTTCCCGGCCGGGGCCTGTCTTAGTCTTTACACACAACTTCTCAGAATAACCTCTTTCAAAAGCTTTTGTTTACTTTGATGAATACAGGGGGTTAAAATAAAGAGGCAAGCAGAGTTCTTACCAGTTTATTATACTCGTTTCCATGAATGTATCGATATTGGATTCAGCTCAGAGTGATTCTCTTGCTGCTGGCTAAGGCTCCAGGACCATTCCGGCCTGAACGTTACCTCACACAATGTTCCCTGAAGACCCTTTTAACTTTATTTCATGAACGACATTCTTGGTGCCTTCATTCAGCACGACTTTTAACGAGGATCGAACTACAACAGATACATAGAAAGTGGGCTTCCATTCGGGAATAAGACCTTTCTGTTTATCTAACAACAGCGAGTCCTAAGTCCTCCTAAATCATTGATGCTGTCGCTGCGATGTGTCAGGCGTGATGGGGATCGGTCCCAATACGCCCACACGGACATTCAAACACAGCTGCCCGGCGTCGCCTGCTCCCCGAACGACTGTTGGATTTCCAAACCTAAACACCATGTGGCCTCTCAACCCTCCCAGGACCAAATAAAAAGAGACAACCAATCGCAAGTCGGCCCATTAGATGCAAAAAGCATGTTCACGTGTGAACGTTGCCATAACGACGGCCTGCTGTTTGACTTGTCACAGCCTATTCTCGAGATTTCTGCCAGGCTGGAGAAGTTAACCATGGTTAACCCAGAACTCTATAGTTATTAAGAGATGATACAAAAAAGGATCCGAGGTGGAACCCCTCATTGGAAGTCAAGTCCACAGGCTATTTGTTCTCTCTTTTTCGAAAGAGGTGAAACCTAAAACCTCATCATTTGTTCAATAGATTGGAATGATGTTTCCTGTGCCATTATCATACATAATGTAATCAATCCACACAGGTGTGTCTCTGCCGCCTAGCCTTACCAAAACACATTTGGGTCCAAGGGTTTTATCTGGACCCAAGGAGAGTTTTATTTGGGCACAAGAGTTCAGTTTATCTGGACCCAGGGTTAGTTTTATGTGGACCCAGGAGTTCACTTAATCTGGACCCAGGGTTAGTTTTATTTGGACCCATGGGTTCATTTTATCTGGACCCTAGAACCTCCCTGTTTGGGTCTACAATACCCACCTCTTATGTTCTTCCTCCAGCAGGGCCATTTTTTTCTGGATGGTCACACTGTTCTCCTGGAGCTGTGTCTCAGTTTGGTGCAGACGGCTGGCAGCTGAGTTCACATGGGCCTGCAGCTGAACAAAACCAAGACCTGATGAATGGATATCGAGGTAACAAGGTACCAAGCTAACACATTTTATGTCAGATAGTCCAGCCAAAGCTGTGTTCATACAACCACTTGAATAGCTTTTCTGAACTCTGCCACCTACCGAGAGCCGTAGCTTCTCCATCTCTGAAGTCTTATCCAATACCTGTTCCTCCAGTACGCCACATTTGCTCTTGTACTGAAGCACCTGATGAATCACATACAACTGGTGATATGGCAGCCATTTTGAAAAGGAATCACATACAACCGGTAATATGGCAGCCATGTTAAAAAAGAATCACATACAACCGGTAATATGGCAGCCATGTTGAAAAGGTATCACATAAAACCGGTAACATGGCAGCCATATTGAAAATAAATCACATATAACCGGTGATATGGCAGCCATGTTAAAAAGGAACAAGAGAGTTTCAGTACTTCGGCCTTTTTCATATCAGTAGTATTTTGTATCTTGACCTGTATTTTACTAACAGTTAGTATTTAGTACCTTGGCCTGTAGTTTTTGCACCAACTGAGTCTGCCTGACTTGAGCTTCCTGGTAGGCCAGTAGTTTGAGTTTGTAGGCCCTCTCCTGCTCCACAGACACACAATCCTGGTCCAAGCTCCCGGCGGAAGACTGCAGCGCCAGCATCTGCTCTAGCTGTACACACACACGTACACACGCACACAAACAAACATGCACACACATGAGGACGGTTAGGAAGTTAACCTTTGACCCTTACAGCAGCTCTAAAGCATGGCTTGGCAAAACGTTAATGATGACGCTGGTAAAGGTGACGTGGCTTTTACGATAAATAGCCAGGTTATTTAAGGCCTCAGAAAAAAACTGTTTTCCAAATAGCTTTGTTGTAGAAATGTGATGTAATCACTAATCAATAAGGGGTCAAGCCTTAGCCAACGCGGGGTGGAGGTAGACTGTTTGCTGCTTACAGTACAGTGGGTGTACATGTGTCCTTGTGAATGGCCAGGCCTCCCCTTTGACCTGTAATCTACAACCGAACCACCACCCTCCCCCAACACGCTTCTCAAACCTCCTGCAGCCACCTTCGCAGTGCCCCACCCACTCCTGTCCTGGGTACGAGGAGCCCTGTCCCTGCTAACGCAAACCACATGGCCTACAGAACCATGAAACACGCCGCTACATTACATTACTTCTGCCTGTGCGAACTTGGGGGAAGAGGGAGGAGGGTGGGACAGTGAGAGAGAATGAGAAACAGATAGACAGATAGAGACAAAGAGAGAATGAGAGAACGCATTTAGCAGAGGCCTTTATCCAGAGCGACTTCCAGTGAGTATTACCATAGCAACCACCCAAACCCCCTGTGTCCCCAGGGCCCCTCTACCCCCCCATCTCCCTCACTCCTTTCCTCTACTGCTCTCCCGCGCCCTTCTATCACTCCATTCCTTCTCTTCCCCTTCTCCTTTACTCGTACCACTCATTTTTCCTCCTTCCTCCTTCCCTCCTCACCTCTTCCCCCTTTCTCCAGTACCTCATCTCTTCTCAGTGTGTTTAATATGTCCACGGGGCTCCAGAGCAAAACAATAGTAATACTGTTTAAAGCAGAGCTTATTCACCACTATTATGAATGCTGTTAAACTGAGCCAGCACCTTCACTAGTAATGTTGACACTGTTAAACTGAGCTAGCTCCTTCACTAGTACTATTAACACTGTTAAACTGAGCATCCGGAGATTGTCACTGGTGTTGTATTGGTGTGTCCCTCCACTCCCAAGTATAATAAACGGCATTGCGTAATGAGAACTCGGCCACTGTCTTACCTAGATAATTTGTTAGTTTCTGTGAACCTTAATTTCCACCACAACTTGGGGGCTCGTCCGGGATCCTTAACCTAATTATTTCATACTCTCTTCCAAAACAGGTCAACTGTACATGGTCTAAGCTGGGTCCCTGGGCCCTGGAGGACTTTATGAGGGTTGAATGGAGGGTGCCTGGTTAGAGCAGTGCAGAGTTAATCATTACAAGATCCCAAGGGCAAATATAACTCAGGAGGTGTCACGAGTGTGGTGAGTCTGAATGGGGTGCACTTGTGTCTGGTGACATAAACACGACATCCAGGCTATGCATTTGGCTTTCCCTGCACTACACCTAACAGATTTGTGACAGGAGGTAAAGACACAATACAGACAGCGGGATGAAATCTGTTGACAGCAGGGTGGTTGGGCAAAAAACACTAGTGTAAAGGTAATATCTCACAAAAAGATTGACGAGTTTATAAATGCTTTAGACACATTTCTTGAGATAACAATAGATGTTAAATTTTTATATATAAAATCAATCATGGGAAAGTGAGATAACAAACCAGTGTCCGTCCTTACAACTAACGATGGACAAGCAAAAATAATGGAAGACAAATCCGGTAAATGGACGTGTGAACAGTGACAACTTTGAGAATTGTAACTTTTCTAAAACTTATACTGACAGAATCTAAACACTTTTCAATCATAACAAGCATTTAGAGAAGTTGAACATTACTAAATCGCACCCAAAATGTTTCTACCAATATGAGGCAAATGTATATAGATTTTTGTAGATTCTGGAGCATCGTTTATTCTGTCATTAGTGGTAGGAACATACTTGCAGCAGGGGCCAGTGGAGGACAGACCACTCAGCGTTTTTACAAACCCTTCGTCGGCTGTAAACGACCAGGGTCAAGATCACCCAAAACATTTATTTCTGTTATCCATTTGCTGTGCTGTAAACGTCTTAGCAAGAGAGTTGATGACACAACTGGGGATCACATTGGAATTCACTGACAAGGGTGTCAGAGTTCAAAAGAAAACATTATTCAAACGGAGTTCACCTTGTTGGTTATTATAACTCTTGGGATTTGGAGAATACTGGGCCAAGAGCTGTTTCAAAACAATTAGTTACCATGGCTATGGAAAGAGTAGGTGGATCTACCAAGTTTCTGAATTTGGATGAAGTTTTCAGAAGGTTGCTATGATGATATGTAGATAAAGTGGTTGAGTTGCCCAGGTGTACTTTCTGATTTCCTGTCTGGTGTTTAGCTGTATTGGGGGTGATGAAGGCTTTTGTGCATTGGCTGTCCGAAAAGTGAGAGAAGTGTCTGGCTTTTTTGATGTATTGGGTTTGAATCACTCTGTGTACCTCACAAAAATCTGGAAGCGAACGATGGTAGAGTTTGGGTCCCTTTGTTAGGTATTATGATGTTAAATTGCTGAGATAAAATGCGATCATTAATCTCTGAGGTAAAATACTGTGTTTTATCACAAATTTAAACCACTGTTAAAGCGTAGAGGTGTTATATCACCACTGTACAGCACTTTGTTAAATTGCTGAAATAAAGTTGTGATAAAAAGTACAAAAACGGTCTTCCACAAAGTCCTTATTGTGAGATTTATGTAACAACAGAGAAAACCTGGAATCCTCCAACAAGGATATATAGAACACCAGGGAATCTTACCAGAATTGTGTAACTGCTGCAGCTACCACACATGACATCAGCCTGTTTTTCAAAAACAAAGAAACCATGACAGCCTGAATAAACTCTGCATGTTGGACACAGTTGATTGAGTATTCCCCAGTAAAAGCCATCCCTGATGCACCTCCCCGCACGATGAAGGATTACTGTAATCTACAATGCTGCAGTGAAGAGAAACGCAAAAATTGCTTCCATATAAAACGGCAGGCTCACTTGTAGGCAATGTCACGGTTACGTAAGTGAAAACTGCTGACTTTCGTAAACAGTCATGTGGTCGAACAGACGTCAAATCAAAAGGCATCTTTTGGGCCTAATAAAGACGGTATCATCTGCTTAAGCATTTGATCCCGTTTAGTTCTGAGATTAAACCCTGGTGCGGTTCGCAAGTGTTCCCAAAACTCTTGCCATGTTCGGTGTCTACAACAAACAGCAAGCTTAGCACATTTTCTGTCTTGTCCTTCAAATCAAAGCTTTAATAATTTGAGTATGTGCATAGTAGATAATAACCACTACATTCTCTCTACTATAATTTGTACATTTTTGTAAAAGTTACCTCCTTATTTTACCTTAAGTGTGACTGAAAACACATTTTGATTTACAAGAATACCTGGGAGCCATTTGTACAGGAACCCAATTTATTTACCTCCAATTTGCCCATTAGAATCTCTAAGCGAGGGCCTGCACAACCCAAATCTTGGAGATCCACAGGAACCAGATTTCGGTAAATTCTTCAAGTAAATAACAGAATCGGGTTTGTAAAGTTAGGATTTAAGAAAAAACCTACAAATGCGTAGATCTCCAAGAGTAACGTTGGACAGCCCTGCTTTAGCCATTGGTGGTCGAACGTTGATCTGGTGATCACTGATAACAGTGTGCCATTTTGAAAAGCCACAGCGATGTATTCGCTACAAACCTGTTCATGCATACATATTTTTTTCCGTTTTCAGATGGGCGTGGCTCTACTTTTTATACCCAATATAAAATGTGTTTATCATCAAGGCCTTTGGTATGTTTTGACATATATGATTTGTGTCACTCCTTATGTTGTCTCATTTGATAAATATGTCAAACAACATCAGTGGCCTGCCTTGTGCTTTGATTGCGACGCCAATAGGCAACTAGAAGTCTCTCGTGACTCAAACATTAATTTAATGTGGCAGATTTAAAATCAAGTCATATTATGCCATATGAACTAGGTTATTGTTATAGTAGTAGGCCCTTCGGAAAATACTTCAACAATATGTTAGCCAGAAAAGGATTGGCTACAAATCCATTTTGCAGAGGGACATCACAAGGCTCCCAACACAGACAAAAAACGCTTGGCCTGCGCTTTGACACAAAAGCAATTAACATTAGCAATTAACACATCTTCCAGATTTTCACACTGACTACTTCCCAAGCTTTGTTTATACTAACACTGAAGATAAACACTCAAGCTTCTGTGAAGCGCCGCAGAGAACGGCCATTGTAACTCGCGGGGGAGCTTTCAGACTCACATCAAAATTCTTCACAACACACCGCGCAAATAACTTTTCTGGTTATTTTACATTTTTGTGGGTTTTAATAGTTTCTTCATTTTGTGTAGCTTCTAGATTCTGTAGATTCTAAAGATCACATGACACTGCCCCCTAGTGAATGCGTTAGTGCATGCGTATAAGTATGTTGCCAAAGACCTAGGCTATTGTCTGCGGATGAGGCACACTCATGTTCGCTCAGACATTGTTGCAGCTCTATCATTGGCTCACAGTTGGCATCTAGCGACTAACAATTCAACAAGACAAAAGGCTACGTGCTAGATGCTAGCAGTGGGTGGTCATCAAAACAGAGCGGGAGAGTTAGCAATCGTAGGTATGACGACAGCCAACCGGTTGCACGCTCTATAATCTCCACATTGCTCCACGGCCTCAACGCAGTGTTTGCATAAGCAGCCCATTACTTATTGTTTTTTTCTGATAAAGATTTCTGATGAGATCTGCCTTGGCCGGCTGTTTTGTGGTATAAAAATTAGTCAACATGCATGTAAAATCCATTTGTGTGTCTGAAGCTCCTCTGTGAGCTACGATTACCCTTCTCTGTAGCGCTTTGCAGGGCCTTTGAAACAGTACTGTCTCCAGGGTTACTACGGTAATGTATCCAGTGTTTCTACAGCACTGTCTCCATGGTTAATACAGTACTGTATCCATGGTTAATACAATAGTTTCTCCATAGCTAATACAGCAATGTCTCTATGGTAACACAAAACAGTCTCCATGGTAATACAGTACCGTCTCCATAATAGATTTGGCCAGTAGCAGAAGCTTTATAATGGGACTTACAATAGAGGAGTGCACTGTCAGGAATCTGTCAGATTCCTAAACACAGCTGGAGCGGATGTCCACCCGGCCAGTACACACACACACACACACACACACACACACACACACACACACACACACACACACACACACACACACACAAACAAACACAAACCACACGCGGACACCACGCTCCCCCTCCATAAACCCTTGAGTGCCATAGATGTGTGTGTGTGTGGAATAGGTCCAATAAATAGATTGTGAAAGCCTGTACATGTTCACCAACACTGAGGGGGATTACACAAGAGTGAACAACACACAGGGCCAGGGTTACCGGTGTGTGTGTGGGGGGATGTGTCACAAATAGACACACGCAACATGAAAGCACATCACATTACAGTAAAGCACTGCAAAGCCGAAGAGCGGTAGATCAAGACCTGCGTTAGGACAGGAGAAGCCTCAATGACAGCCACCAGGGTGGAAGGAGAGAAGGAAAAACAACTGCGTTTAAGGAACGTAGGGAAAAAGTGTTAAAAGCGGTGTAGCGTGTTGTAATGAGTATCAAATGTTGAACTGGGAAAATGGAATCGTTTCATGAAACACCCCGAGCTGGGATGGATGAACGGGCGGGAGTTTCACAGAGCTCTGTCCCGCTCCTGAGAGCCTAAGTTATTTTTACGATTTTGTGACAGCTGACAGAGTCACAGTTTGGAAGGAGTCCACCGAAACTGCGGCGCGGCTGAGCGGTTTTACTGAGAGAGGGAGGTGGGGAGGGAGGTGGGGAGGGTTTGAGAGAGGAGGAGAGCCCTGAATGCCCATTTCATCTGATCAATCCTTGCTTGACAGAATTTTGATCACACTCAAAACCGAAGAGGATTCAAGATGTTAGGAAAGCCACACTGAGCGCTTTGCTCGTGACTGAAACTAGCTTTAACCACAGTAGTTCAGAAAAATAACTATTTTTGTGATTTTTGGTAAGAATCTCGAAGGAAATGACAATATAAAACACACACTTTTTTATTGCGATTGTGTGAAAACATGCACATGCACAAACCCACGACAGAGAAATGATCTCCCCCTGTAAGCACTTTCCAAAACTGCTGGCAATGCAAAATACATGCATGCATGCACCACGCACACACACACACACACACACACACACACACACACACACACACACACACACACACACACACACACACACACACACACACACACACACACACACACACACACACACACACACACACACAGACCTAGCGGCCTGAGTAACAGAGACAGGGTGCTGGCAGTACTCCAACATCAACATTTAGGGGTCACAGTTCACATAGACTTGTTCTCTGCTCCTCTGAGACTATCTGCTAACTGTGTGTGTGTGTGTGTGTGTTTGTGTTTGTGTGTGTGTATGTGAATGTGTATGTATGTGTGTATGTGTGTGTGTATGTGTGTGTGTGTGTATGTGTGTGTGTGTGTGTATGTGTATTGAGTATTTGTGTGTGTGTGTGTGTGTGTGTATGTGTATTGAGGGGACAGTGGTGGTTTGGGTTGGCTCTGGGGTTATGCACCCAAATGGTCTAATTAGCATTATATTCCTGGTCAAAAGAAATGCACTATAAACAGAATAGAGCGCAGTTTGATGGTTACTTATCCCAGGGTACCTCTAATGTCTGTCAGTGCCTGGGTCTTGCTTATCCTCAGTCCTGGATGGTTAAGCAAGAAATGAAAGAAAGATGTCTTAAATGTCTTAATGACAAAGTGTACCTTGACAATGTCTTGTGAAGTGTTGAGCCCTGGACAATTTGCCAAAGCTAGGGACCATTGCATTTAGACAGCTGTGGCGTTAAAGCACTCATTTACCACGTTTTAAACCATTTACCGTCACTCAATAATAGCTGCGGTCAATGGTTCCGTTTTCATTCATAAGCATTTCATAACTTCAGCCACAGATAGTTGAAAGTAATGTAAAAAAAAATGGGATCGCATTGTATGAACGTGCTGTTGTGACAGGAACTCTGACCTGGATCAGATGGGTCGAGTATTGCATAAGCTTTCCTCCAACACATCAGGCCAAGCGATTTGGGTTTGTTTCACGTTTGCTTATAACCTGGAAGTCAGCATAATCAGAGTCTTTAAGGTTAAGGCCCGCAGAATTTAGGCAACAGCAGAATTTAGCTTGCAGGTGCCTCACCTTTTTCTAAGATCCCGCCCTAACCAAAGAAGTGCTGGTCAAGGAGTACCACTCAAGTTGTAAAATAGTGACCAGACCCTTTAAACACAATACAAAAACCTCACAGTTGTTCACTTTCAAAAAGTTGCCACACATTTCTAAAAACTCCCTTTTTTGCTCTGTCATCACGGAGTGTTGTTTACAGGCGGATGGCAAAAAGGACATCATGAATTAATTAAAAAATCAAGTCCACCGAACAAAACAAAACGCAGAGCCAGGGAAGGCACGGCGGTAGCCCCAGTGCTAAAAACAACAACAACAAAGTCAGTCAGGAAGTCCATAACATTCAATGTATGACACAGATAAGACAAGAGGATCACATGGATTCTCAATGGCTGCTTGCAATCAGCACAAGACCCAGAAACACATGGGAGATAATATCCCTGTTTGTACGCTCGTCAGATGAACGTTTCGCTCCAAATAGCATCATAAGAGTATAGAGTTCACTTGTACCCAATCACACCCTGGTTTTAAAGCCCCGCACTAGACGGGGACTGGGGAGTCTTTTTGGGACGCACCCTTCGGTGTGCCTGGAAGGCTGTTCAATTAGACGCGGTTGAGAACACCGTGTTTGACCGCGGGCCCTGAACAAAGACGACACATCAGGTATATCAGATGGTGCAGTGATGTGTCAAACCTCCAGGCATGAACGGTTGCTCTCGGAAACGAGAACGTTAAGGCAAAGTCCCTGTCCCAAATCACTCCCTATTCTGGTGCACTCTTCAGATATGCCGGGTCCTA
The DNA here is from genome assembly GCA_029465975.1 of Dallia pectoralis. Classification (NCBI taxonomy): domain Eukaryota; kingdom Metazoa; phylum Chordata; class Actinopteri; order Esociformes; family Umbridae; genus Dallia; species Dallia pectoralis. Next base: position 11,070,266 of record CM055751.1, read on the forward strand.
ATCTAAGACAGTTTCGCACGGCTGGATAATAATTCTTAAATGAGAGGAAATGGCAATTGTTATGCAGATTATAATGAAAGGAAATAACTTGGAGGACTTGAAACATTTTTCATTAAGGCAAACCGAGTTTGACATTTTGAAGCGGACATTACTAGATTTAGCAACCTTTTGAAAACTCCAACACCACATGTTTGCAAATACTGCAATAGCAGGGCTAATTGGGTTATGGAATCTCTGGGAAAGAAGCACCATTTTGAATGCTCTGTTGTCCAGTTGGCTCTGGTGCCATAGTCAGTCAGTTGGCTCTGGTGCCATAGTCAGTCAGTTGGCTCTGGTGCCATAGTCAGTCAGTTGGCTCTGGTGCCATAGTCAGTCAGTTGGCTCTGGTGCCATAGTCAGTCAGTTGGCTCTGGTGCCATAGTCAGTCAGTTGGCTCTGGTGCCATAGTCAGTCAGTTGGCTCTGGTGCCATAGTCAGTCAGTTGGCTCTGGTGCCATAGTCAGTCAGTTGGCTCTGGTGCCATAGTCAGTCAGTTGGCTCTGGTGCCATAGTCAGTCAGTTGGCTCTGGTGCCATAGTCAGTCAGTTGGCTCTGGTGCCATAGTCAGTCAGTTGGCTCTGGTGCCATAGTCAGTCAGTTGGCTCTGGTGCCATAGTCAGTCAGTTGGCTCTGGTGCCATAGTCAGTCAGTTGGCTTGTTTTTGTTGTGTTTGACAGAGCACTTGAACACTGAACACAGACATCCAGAGCCATCTGACCAGGGAACCAGTAATATTTTTTGGAGGGCTTGAAACATTTTTCACTAAGCTCATCTGACCAGGGACAGAACCATCTGACCAGGAAACCAGTGGACAGAACCATCTGACCAGGGAACCAGTGGACAGAACCATCTGACCAGGGAACCAGTGAACAGAACCATCTGACCAGGGAACCAGTGGACAGAACCATCTGATCAGAGAGAGAACCATCTGACCAGGGAACCAGTGAACAGAACCATCTGACCAGGGAACCAGTGGACAGAACCATCTGACCAGGGAACCAGTGAACAGAACCATCTGACCAGGGAACCAGTGGACAGAACCATCTGACCAGGGAACCAGTGAACAGAACCATATGACCAGGGAACCAGTGAACAGAACCATCTGACCAGGGAACCAGTGGACAGAATGGGACAGGAGGACAGACGAGCATAGGTACTAGAGGAGAAAAGGCGAGGGAAAGTAAAAAGACGGACGGCTGGCACTACAACTGACAAGCCACAACATGGGCCGGCTGTTGACAGTGAATTAATTTCATAAATCTCGTGATTCCTCCTGACTAACACCTACAGTTGAAACCACAAGCGTTTTCATTTTGCATGACTGCTGTAACTGCCAGGTCTGTCTTTGTCTATGAGTGACTTCACATTTACTTTCCAATGGCCGGACATCTGATACCCTGCTTTCTCCTTCCCTCTCAGACTCTTTCCTTCTCTCTGCCTCCGTTTTTCTTTGTCTATAAGTCTTTTTCTCTCTTTCAGCCTGGAGTCTTTCTACAACTTTGAAATATAAAAAAACAAATAAAAAGTCTATTTATAAACAAAACTAATGAAGTTGTATTTATAGCTGTAGGTTTTTAAAATATGTTCCCCGTATAAGCCAGGCACTGGGAGATCATTAGAAAGAGGGCAGTGTTATCACAAACGACCGCTTTATACAGCACGGAAAAATGCGTTATTTCTTCCCTGGCCCCCCAGAGTAGAGGCCGCTGACCTTCTAATTTTCCCCCCAAACAGCAGC
>CM055751.1:11074542-11082042 GCA_029465975.1 Dallia pectoralis
ATTGTATACTCGGGGCAATCAAAATGTATTAACAGAAATCACAGAACTAGAGAAGCAGCACTACTGTATTCTGGGACATTGTTAATGTGGAATGTAGCCTGCATGCTTAAGGCAACTTTTTAAAGAAAATATATTTATAATATTTATGAGGCAACGTTTCATCAGACAGAGTAAATTACATTGAGAAGGCTTCTATTCCACTATCTCAGTGCATTACACGACACAAGTGTGCAATTGAATTAGTAACACACATCGAATGAATGGTGATAAAATCCAATTAACGTTTCAACTCGATACAGCTTCCCACGCATCGAAAAGCATAAACATAGAATGATTTGCAGGCGAGGCTGGTGCACAAACCTCAATCACAGCCTCCAGCCCCGGGGATGTACTGGTTTCGAGTTCGTCTCGTTGAGAATTCATTGACAAAATGCTTTGAATGTTAAAAACTACAAACGCGTTTTATAAAACAATTATTTAAAAACAACTTAAAATTTTGAAATGCATTAACTGTATTTAAAATCCTTTACATTTTTCGGAACATTTTTCGGAACAGGAGCCTGACGAATATCTAGTCACTTTCTAGTCACACAAAAACGTTAATAAGAAGTTGTAGCTTGTTGTTGATGGCTACAAAAGTGAAAGCCCGCGAGGCAAATCCGTGCCGAAGTTGCCGTGGTAACGGGACGCTCCGAGCGGTTTCCACGGTAACGGAATGCTGGCTTGGCCGTTGCCATGGTGAGAGGGACGCTCTGCGTTCCACGGTACAGAACAGGGGGGTTGTGCCACTAATATATGTCCTATAATACACACATTGGGTTAATGACTAAACACTATGCTTTAAGCTGAATATGTTGTTATTACAAGTTACCTTAAAGACTGTTTAAGTCATATGTGTCTTATCATTCTAGAATTCATATTTAAATACTGAACATGTCCTATAACGGGAAATATATTTAAAGTTAATTTGGTGTCTACAACTGCATATGTCAGCATGTTTACACAGATCAAAGCCGTTAAAGAGGTCCACGTCTCTGTTTGTTCTCCTTGTTTAAATAAAGTTGAGATGGATGTTCAAGTTCAAATAATAAGCAACAATAGGCAATAATAAAATAATCTTTAGTTCCTTGAAAAGCAATGTATCAAAAAATATTTTCAATATTATTCTCTGGAAATATATTCTATGTTTAGTTAATGTAAAATATGTGGAAAGATATTTGAAATGTATTTTACCTATAGATAATATTAAACATTGATTTAGTGTATTTTAGATGGAGCAACATTACAAATTGATTTTGTTTATTTTCTATAGAACAATATTAAACATTGATTTAGTGTCTTACAGCTAGAAAGAAGAGATTGCAGTAGTCTTAAATTGAGATAAACACAAGTTTGAATAAGCATTTGTGCATGATCAATTAAGAACAACATCTTAGGATTTTTAGACCTATTACCGAGATGTAAAAATTGGCTTTTTAAACAGACAACAGGTTCCAAGTTTTTTTTTATCAATGACTGTTAATGGCTTCTTTATTTCTGATACAGAGGCATACAGGATTGGCAATTTTGTACCAGATCACAATGTGTATTTTGATTACACCTGACCACAAATGAACCCACTTTCCGAATGTGGACAAGGAGAGGAAATAATATGCATGTTAGTACTAGATGTAAACAGGGCCAAATATCTCCTGAATTTGATATGCCATTTGATAACAGATTGAAAAAGACACTGATGATTTAAAGCAGAAAAAAACAACTTGTATTTGTGCTTTCTACCATAAAAACATTTTTATTCATTAAATAATATGTTATCTACACAGACAGAATGATTCACAGTAGATTTAAAAAAAATAATGTTAATTATAAGTTAACCAACAGAAAACACTACCAATTAACACAAACAGACGATTGTCTTCTCACAGTCAGGAGGCAGCAACAGAAATAAATTCATCATCCGATCTGTGAGGTTCAGATAACAGAAATTGACAGAAACAAAACCGGTCATGAAAACTAGCTGGTTCACATCCCCGGTCAGACTAGGTGAAACGTCTGTTCATGTACCCTTGAGCAGGGCACTCACCCCTAAATGTTCATGTAAATATCTGTGGATATGCGTGCACTGCATTAGAGAACTGTGAGCACACCTTTACAATCTAATTATAAAGGCATTCATTCATTTGACATAATGGCTCAGTGCCTGAATTACAATGGTGTTCTGTAGTTGTGTCTGAAACTACAGACATGAATCAATAGTTACAGACATCATCTAGATCTGTTGCAACATGTACACTGTGCGTTAGAAACATTCCTATAATACATAGGCCATAGATGATCCTAACATATCATACAAAAAAAGGGATTGAGGTTGGGGTACTTTGGCACATTAGCACCACTTCTACAACTGCAAACTGAAATTATATAAAAACAGCACAGTGTACTTTTTTTTAAGATAAAAATAACCTCTCAAACAATAATTTTAAAATAAGCCAGTCTAGGACTGGTACTATTAACACACAAACCAGCTATATACTAGTTCTCCAGTGGGCACTGAATCCTTTCAGCAATGTAATTCAGTGCTCATCCATGGGGAACGGTGTTGACCAATGGGAGGGGTCCAGGAATACGGAACAGGTTCCACTGTAGAACCAGAGTCTTGGTAGGAAACATTCCACCTTCCAGCTGTTAGAAGCCCTGTTGTAGACCTCCACCTCCACGCCGTAGTCTCCTTCCATGCCCTTCCAGTGACCCCCCGTCGCGAAGAGCTGACCGTCCAATGCCACAAGGCTACCGTTCTCATGGAGCATGTGAAGCAGCTGGACCTGAAGAAAATATGTAATGCAATTTAAATCATACACACTGTCAGTTAGTCATTTAGTCAGCCAATTGGGATCAAATGATCAATCAGTCAATTTGTCTGGCAATAAGTCTATTAGTCTGGCAATCAATGGATAAGCCTAAACCCACCTTCTGCCACATGTTAGAGAGTGGGTCGTAGCAGTAGACCTTCTTGGTGTTGTCAGCCATCAGGTAGACGAGTCCCTCTACAGAGACACAACGTGGAGAGGACAGGTATTTGGGGAGGAAGGCAGAACAGATAATGTTCCACGCATCTGTGGGGCAGAGAGAAATGCACTGTTTTACAAGACTCTGGACATCACACACATTTAATTAATATGAAACTATTAGAAGTTCATCCAGCACAGCCAGAAGAAGACTGGCCACCCTCTTTAGAGCCTGGTTCCTCTCTAGGTTTTTCCCTAAATATTCCACCAATATCCTATCCCCTGTGTATCAACTTGTTGATGCATGCTTTGTTGGGTTTCAGGCTGGGGGTTTGTAAAAGTACTTTGTGAAATCTGTCATTGCAAAAATGGCTTTATAAAATACATTTGACTGATTGTTTGATTGAAGAGGAGCAACACATTACTTGTAACATTTATACAACTTTTCTACATTGCCAGATCTGGCCACTAATGATTTGATTTCTAATGTTTTTATTGTTAATGTTTAACAATAGCCAACACCAGCTCAAACATTTTATGAAAAAAATCCAATAATGGACTGATAGTACTAACAGTGGTCTTGTTACAATAAAACCATACAAAATAAACCATAACTCGCCCTCCACATGGACAATCAGTCTTCTTTGAACACACCACCTTGTCGGGCCAACAGCCAGGCCAGTGGAACAGGTAAGCTAATTAGGAGTATTTCCTGTTACCTATGACAGGGTTGTAGCACTGCATGGTGAGGGCGTTGTACTTCACAGCACAGGAACCAATCACATACAGCTTCCCATGGCAGGCGGTGGCAGTGAAATTAGTCACATATTTGAGCGCGGGGCACGTTCGGGACCACGTGTCGTTGTACGGGTCGTAGTGTTCGACATCTACAAAGTCCATGGTGGTGCCTGTGAAAAGAATGGATGGGCAATCTGATCTGGGTCAACCGTACAGACCCATTAAAACCAAACCTCACGACAACTCGTTAGAGGAGAACACATATTGGAGATGTTGTATCGGCTGAAGTTCAAAGGCTAAATCAGTATAAGTTACTTAACAAACGCGTATGTTTAGAAATATATAAACATAAATGCCACAGTTTTTCCCACAACTTAATTGACAATGTCCCTAACTGGTCACTATGATGAGATATCTGTGAAGTCCTTAATAAGTCCTACATGAATGTCTCATGTCATCAATGCAGATCAGTTTCTGTCCGACATGAATGCATCAGTTTTAAACCACTTTTGAACAGAAATCTAGGTGTTGCCAGGCAAGCAAGTGAAAAACAGATGAACCATTGGAGTTGAGGTCTCTGTGTTTTTTTTATTTCACTACTGTAAAGTTTCTACATGGAAGAAAGCCGGTGTTTATTTTTTCTTACCACCGATGACGTATATCTCTCCGTTGAGGGCTGCCGAGGTGTGGTTAGTCCTGGGACGTAGCATGGGAGATACCGTCACCCAACGCCCCTCTCTGGTAATGTACTTCCAGGTCTCTGTGGTGGACCAAGTGTTGGATTGGGAACCCCTGGAGCCTCCTGACAAGAGATGGATGGAGAGAGGGAACCAGTAAGAAGGAATGGAGAGAGGGAACCAGGAGATGTGGATGGAGAGAGGGAACCGGGAGATGTGGATGGAGAGAGGGAACCGGGAGATGTGGATGGAGAGAGGGAACCGGGAGATGTGGATGGAGAGAGGGAACCGGGAGATGGGGATGGAGAGAGGGAACCAGGAGATGGGGATGGAGAGAGGGAACCAGGAGATGTGGATGGAGAGAGGGAACCGGGAGATGTGGATGGAGAGAGGGAACCGGGAGATGGGGAAGGAGAGAGGGAACCCACCTGTGACATAGACGTCATTATTCAGGGAGACCACAGCATATCCATACTTGTTGTGATTCGGGAATAAAGGCAGCTCATACCAGTGTTCTGTAAAGAGATAATGTTATTAATACCAGTGTTCTGTAAAGAGATAATGTTATTAATACCAGTGTTCTGTAAAGAGATAATGTTATTAATACCAGTGTTCTGTAAAGAGATAATGTTATTAATACCAGTGTTCTGTAAAGAGATAATGTTATTAATACCAGTGTTCTGTAAAGAGATAATGTTATTAATACCAGTGTTCTGTAAAGAGATAATGTTATTAATACCAGTGTTCTGTAAAGAGATAATGTTATTAATACCAGTGTTCTGTAAAGAGATAATGTTATTAATACCAGTGTTCTGTAAAGAGATAATGTTATTAATACCAGTGTTCTGTAAAGAGATAATGTTATTAATACCAGTGTTCTGTAAAGAGATAATGTTATTAATACCAGTGTTCTGTAAAGAGATAATGTTATTAATACCAGTGTTCTGTAAAGAGAGAATGTTATTAATACCAGTGTTCTGTAAAGAGATAATGTTATTAATACCAGTGTTCTGTAAAGAGATAATGTTATTAATACCAGTGTTCTGTAAAGAGATAATGTTATTAATACCAGTGTTCTGTAAAGAGATAATGTTATTAATACCAGTGTTCTGTAAAGAGATAATGTTATTAATACCAGTGTTCTGTAAAGAGATAATGTTATTAATACCAGTGTTCTGTAAAGAGATAATGTTATTAATACCAGTGTTCTGTAAAGAGATAATGTTATTAATACCAGTGTTCTGTAAACCAGTGTTTGGTTATGTGATAGTGTTATTAATACCAGTGTTCAGTTATGAGATAATGTTATTAATACCAGTGTTCAGTTATGAGATAATGTTATTAATACCAGTGTTCAGTTATGAGATAATGTTATTAATACCAGTGTTCAGTTATGAGATAATGTTATTAATACCAGTGTTCTGTAAACCAGTGTTTGGTTATGTGATAGTGTTATTAATACCAGTGTTCAGTTATGAGATAATGTTATTAATACCAGTGTTCAGTTATGAGATAATGTTATTAATACCAGTGTTCAGTTATGAGATAATGTTATTAATACCAGTGTTCAGTTATGAGATAATGTTATTAATACCAATGTTCAGTTATGAGATAATGTTATTAATACCAGTGTTCAGTTATGAGATAATGTTATTAATACCAGTGTTCAGTTATGAGATAATGTTATTAATACCAGTGTTCAGTTATGAGATAATGTTATTAATACCAGTGTTCAGTTATGAGATAATGTTATTTATGTTATTAATATTAACGTTGCCAATGTTCTTTAAAACGGGCCTTTCACCACCGGAGACCCACGGGACCAGAGAAATCATCTGACGAAGAGTAGCCGAACTAGGGAGAGCAACCATACGTGTCTTAGGGTCGTAGAAGCCGCAGTTTCTAGGTAGCAGCCTGCTATCCTCTTCGTCGCCATCTTCGTCTTCATCGTCCAGCGAGCGGCCCCCCATCACAAACAACACCTCTTGTAGGTTGGGCTGAGGGCTCTGGCTGCTGCTCACCGCAAACTGTCCCGGCTTCAAATCCATTTTCTATAAAAACACAGAGATTCTATTGTTGGTGAAAATCTCCTGCCCTGATGAAACAACGGCTGTGTGAAATCATGGAGGACTTCACCATTGGAGACTGAATTATCTAAGCACTCACAGATGCCATGTAGTCATTAGAACATCCTGTTGTAGCAGGAACTGTCCCGCACAGCAGGAAATGCAAACATGTTTTGGATTTAGGGCTTTAATGAGGCTTCTAATGTGGCGATTTCTACGTGTAACGAAAATGTGTCAAGCCCTACGTTTAATACGTACATTGACTGTAATCCACGTAACAAATGACACTCACTTTTTAATTATTCAATTCTACCTTAGGATACTGTTAAAGTGAGCATGTAAAGGTTGATTCAATTGTTAGAAAAAGTTTGTATAGTTTGCAGTAGTTTGCATACCTCTCTGTAGACCATCTCCACAGCCTTCATGCAGCTGGGCGAAGCCAGCACCAGACTGTCTGTTAGCAGGACATTGCTGAGGTAGTCTGGGGACAAGAGGGCCAGACGGGTAAGCTCCAGGAGCTCAGGTAGGTGGGGAAGCCGGGTCTCCTGTTGGCACCTAACCCAGGCCAGGGCTCCCTCTACCCGGGTACACTCGGTCCTGGTCTGTAGCGTTTCGTTGGACAGACATGCCACTAGCCTCTCCCTCTTCAGCAGCGGGAACTCCTCCGAGCGTTGCACCGCCTCGAAGTTCTCCAGGAGGAAACCCCAGGCCTTGGCCACCACCTCGGGACAGCCGTGCACCTCCCCGAACTCCAGGATGCCGAGGCAATTGGTGGCGTCGATCTGATGCTGAAGATAACGGCTGCACACGGCCCTGACCGTCTGGAACTGAAGCTGGCTGGACGTCCGGATCAGACCCTCCACGTTTCCCTGGTTGATGGTCAGTTTCCCGGTGTAGCAGAAGTCCAGAAGGGACGCCAGGACGTCAGGGTCCACGTCGTGCAGTTCCACCCGAGCCGAGATGCCCTCCACAAACTCCCCGGAGAACATGGAGTGGAAGTAGACGCTGCAGAGA
>CM055751.1:11087042-11177042 GCA_029465975.1 Dallia pectoralis
ATTTATTGGTAGTGTAGGCCCTCACATAAAACCTTTATTGGTAGTGTAGGCCCTCACATAAAACCTATATTGGTAGTGTAGGCCCTCACATAAAACAAACCACCTGAGCTCATTTATGACTTCAGTGATTGAAAAAATGTAACATACTATATATGTATATATATATATATTTATTTAGACAACGCCAAAATGTACCAAATAAAATGTACAGAACAACCATCACTCACCTTAACTAAAACTTAATGACAACAGACAAGAACATTTACCAAAAAAATAACCACTAAACATTGAAACCAGTAAAAACATCTATTCAAAATCAAATATCTCTGCCTCCTTCTCTTTCCAGAAAGCAAAACTCCGGTCTATGTATTTACAAATCTCCTCGTTGCTGAAACTGGAAATATCGGATCCCTTGATCAGAGACTCTTCGTCTGGCGTCGGTGTCTGTATGATGACCTTAGGCACTCGCTTGACCTCTGGCAGTGTGAGTCGTTCCTTAACCTCTGGAGGTTTCTCTGACCCGCTTGTCGAAATACTCCCAACGCTCCCGAAGAACTTGACCTTGATGTCCTCGAATCCATCTTTCCACTCGCGCTTCCCGGCCTCTATGTCAAGCATGACGGCTTTGTGGAACTCCCGGACGGTCTCCCAGGTGAATCGGCCGATGTGGTCGAATACCTCGAAGCAGAGCAGGTGTCTCGTCTTCCTCTCGTCCGCCGGGAGTTCGAGTTCCAGGATGTGAAAGTAGCCGAGCATGAAGAGGTCAAGTGTCAGGCTGTCGTAGTCCACCGTCGCTCCGTCCACCTTTAGGAGGAATCAGAGCCGAAATAAGAGTCGGAAAAAGAAAATACAAAAAATCCACTCCACAATGAGGGAGCATACAGATTTAATCTGAATCAGAAAATGTATCATGAAATTTCCCTTGGTTTCAAACTACAAACTTTAAAATCAAGAATCAGATCAAAAATTCAATAATCACACAATTTGTCCAGCATGTGTGCGTGCATGTGTCTGTGTGTGTGTGTGTGTGTCTGTGTACGACCTTGGGGAGAAACTGCTCCGGGGAGTAAGGCGTCTGCTGCCGATTGAGACGACGGATCTGTCTGGACGGAACACTAGAAATCATGCTCCTCCAATCACAGATCATCTTGTTGATGATGCTCCTTTGTTTAAAGAAATGTCTCAGAGGCACGTGTGCTCCTCCACCCGGTCCCCTCCCATCGACGCCCCCTTTGGGCTTCTCAGGCGCTTCCTCGCTGGCGGTCCTCCCGGCCACCCTGGTTCTCTGGGTCACCGTATAAGCAGACTTCTTCCAGTGGCCCAGAAACAGAACCACTATGCGTTCCTTGCGCAGACTGGTGGTTTCTCTGACATCAACCACGTTGTTGTCACGGCCTATTCCCGAGTCTCGGTCCTGGTCCGGTCCGGGAGCTCGGTCCGTCTCCTGGGAGTTGTCCTGTGTTCCTGTGACGTCTGACCTCTGACCTCCCTCCTTCAAGGCTGACACCGCGTTCACTTCTCCTTCGGCTTCGTCTTCGTGACCTTCAAAGTTCGACTTTAGATTCCGGACGGACACTCCAAACTGGTGGATCTCTGACTCAATCTTCTCTCGACGCCCCCTGGTGGAGGGGTGTCTGCCGGGGGTCTGCGTGAACACCGTGGACAGCTCCGTGTTGGGCATCTTGGAATATGGCGCGTCGGTCAGGTTGGTCATCAGGAGAGACATGCTCTGCACTATACCTGAGATCCTGTTACACCACACGGGCAGCGGGACCTGCAACGCATGAGCACAATTAGAAACACAACAACAACATAAACAAAAACATAAACAACAACATAAACAACAACGTAAACAATACATTTCAATTGCGCCCCCCTATCGACATTCGCCATAACAAAGACACAAAGTGAAAAAGCTAACCGAAACATGACCCCACCAAGATAGAAGTGCATCACACTAAACGAGAACTGCATTGACAAGTCAAATGTCAAATCAATTCATGTACATAAATGTCCAAGAGTCCAGTCTCCTGCTATTTAGCAATTATGTTAAACGCGTTTCCGTCATACATTACACAGAAATATAAAAAGTGTATGTGTCCATCAGTCAACGTGAATCGGAAAAAATATAAAAAATATGAAAATATCACCTAACCAAAAAAACATCCCTTTAAGATGCACCTAGTTCAAAGACATCCCTTTAAGACGTGCATAGTTTAAAAAAGATCCCATTAAGATGTACATACTTTAAAAAACATCCCTTTAAAATGCACATTGTTTGAAATCACCTGTGATTGCTGGTTGGGGCTCCTAAACTGAGTGCTGGCAGTGATGTTCACTATCGGAGCAGGTAGGATGGTTCTGAGCTCTTGGGCCAGACGGGCCAGCTCGCTCTCGTATCCCGCACTGTTCTTCTGATTGGACACACTTTCGATCTGCTTCTCCAGGTAGATCAGGTCGTCTTCGGTCAGCAGCTCTCCGAACGGGCCCAGGATGGCGTTGTGAGTCTGAGAGTACCGCCAGCTCACTGCTTTGGATGTGTTCCCGTTCTCCTGCAGCAGAGACGCCTCAGATGTGGTTTGTGGAGAAGTAACCCTGATTAGGGGCTAGGAATCTAATCAGAGCTGTGATAGGGTAATATGGACCGTCCAATCAGAATGCCTCACCTTTCTCCTCTGGTCTTCCTCGTCCAATAGCCTGGCCTGCAGCTGATGTACCATGACCTGTCTTTTCCACTCAGCGATCGGTTGACCTCGCTCGTCATGGGTGGGAACCAGGTAGTCAATCTCAGACAGGTTGGCCTCCTCCATAGGCAGAACCACCATCCTGCTCTGTCGGAGACAACATCACTACAGTCACTACATGTACAGAATATGCTCAATTTCTAGGGTAAAAACTCTGGGATAAGAGCCATTAGCTTTGCTTTGATATTTCCGCCGTCTCACCCAGTTCAGTACAAAGCAAGACGGCATGAATGTGTTATGGCGGCACGTTGGATTAGCCAAAGAAGTGAAACTGGAACATGTACTGCGCTGTTATGCTAAGGACCTACTGAGTGTGCCGAAGCCGCTGACTTAATCTCAGCGCAAAGCTTTGTGGTTCCTAGCTGGACGTTGTTGGTCAAATCAGCGATTACCGGACTGTTCATACGGGCACCTTCCGATGACAATGACTGCGGTTTGGGTGTCTCACTCTGGTGAAGACAAAACAATTATACGCATCACGTGAACAGGTCAATGTGTAAGTCCGAGAACATGAAGAAGTTCAAACCTTTAGATAAATGTTACGACTTACCACTTGGGTGGAGGTGGCTGGCGATTTGTTGTCAGTGAGGAGTTTGATGCCACCAAGCTGAACTTTGTTGAGCTCGATTGTCATTTCTTTTTGTACCTTCTTCTTACGTCAAAGACAACGAGAGAGAAAATTATCAGTTTAACAGCCTGGAACATCCAACCAGGTTTTCATCTTTCAGGACAGGGAGAATGATCCACCAGGAGGTTTTCCTCATTGAGGACAGGAAGGTTGATCAAACCAACCAGGAAGTTTTCCTCATTGAGGTCATGGAGGTTGATTTCATCAACCAGGAGGTTTTCCTCATTGAGGACAGGGAGGTTGATCTTATCAACCAGGAGGTTTTCTTCATTGAGGACAGGGAGGTTGATCTTATCAACCAGGAGGTTTTCCTCATTGAGGACAGGGAGGTTGATCTTATCAACCAGGAGGTTTTCCTCATTGAGGACAGGGAGGTTGATCTTATCAACCAGGAGGTTTTCCTCATTGAGGACAGGGAGGTTGATCTTATCAACCAGGAGGTTTTCGTCTAAAACTTTCCTCCTCACTCCCCGAAAGTTAAGGTTTTCTCAACAGACAAAAAGCAGTGACCAAATGGTCATTCTAATTGTTTGTGTTTTAATAAGAGCGGTTTCTGTTCCTCTGTGAAAGCTTGTTACTTGTATTTATTGTAACTAGTGAGCCAAGTGGACGACACAGGGCCAAAACGGTAATGCACATTTCTAAATCCCTAAAAATTATGATCTCAACAGATACCGTTACAATTCCAATACATATTCTGTCGAAAATGATTGAGGTGAATCATATTGTGGTTGTTTCGAGGTTGTGCTCGACAGTACAGTGAATCAGTGATAGAAAAATAAAATCTAGTTGTACTCACGGCTTCTGTTGCAGTGGCAGTAGCATTCATTTCCTTGAGATGCTTTTGGTCAGCAAGCTGGTTGTTGATATTTACAGCTTCTACAGACGGATTGTCTCTCACCACCGTTTTACTCTGTTGGAAACAAGGAAATACTGCGCATCAGCACAAAACCAACTTGGTTTAATAGATGTAGTGCAGAAAACAGAATTTCTGGTGAGCTGAGAGGTTTGGACTTACAGTGTTTGATGTGTCTGTTGATTTCTGCTTGTTGCCACCAAGACCAAGACAGTTTTTAGTCAGATCAATTGTAGGCATCTCAGAAGACTGTTTCTCATCTTTAGAAAACGATACCATTTTACCCTGTTTAGGACAAAGCCATTATGTTCAGTTATGACCAGTTAGTACCCTTCGGTATCCATATTTGGACAGCCGCAGTTTCAGGAGTGGTTTCATAATCCACACATCATGATTATTATATATTTGATCATTAGCCCAAAAAACACCCAAATCTGATGGAACGCCAAGAGGATATCTAGTGTCATGTATTTTATCAACAAAGCAAAATGCAATATAATTTGTATTTGTTAATATTATGGATAAAAACGTTCTTTCCACATAATAAATGGAGACCTGATCTAGTATAAGAACTTACAGTTGCAGCGGCAGAAGATTTCATTTGACAATGGAGCTTTTTGCCACCGAGTTGAATTTTGGTGAGATCGACAGTCATCTTTTTCCTCACCATTTTATTCTGTACAAGACAAAAAACGATTTATTAGTCCGACAGCCTGATGTGTCGGTTTAAAAATACAAATAACCTAATCTGTTTCAGTGGCGAGGACAGATACCAGATTAAATTGTTTAAAAAGCATTCAAATTCGAGAAAATTCAACATTAGGTATTGATAAGGAAGAAACATAGAGAGGAATCAGGCTTCGAGATTGGGCCCATGGTTGGGCCCACATTTCACCTCTAACGTCTCCATCATTGTGTTGTTATAACTGTGGATTTTGTCCCGGCGTGTGTCGCTAAGGCTTCGGTAGTAATCCTCCTTACTGGGGTGCCATGTCACAGCCTGTCTGACCCGCACGTCCTCCTCCACGGGACCTAGCTTTTCAACCGGCCGGTGTGCAGAAAATGGCTGAGAATGGGATGAGAAAGAGGCAGAAATAGATAGAGACAAAGAAGAGCTCCAAATGATTCATTATGACATATTTCCTGATATTGGAAAAATAATTGGCAAATGTCTTGACCTATCTCCTGAGGAGAAAATTAGCATTTTCCTTGGCAAAATCATAGAGTACTCACAGTTGAATTTGTTCTGTAATTTGTTAGTTATTTTCAGGCCATAGTTTTTCTTACTCTATCCACGTCTGCCTAAAAAAATTCACTTTGGCAATAGTTGCAACATTCTATTCATTGCAACATTCTATTCATTGCAACATTCTATTCATTGCAACATTCTATTCATTGCAACATTCATTTCATTGCAACATTCATTTCATTGCAACATTCTATTCATTGCAACATTCTATTCATTGCAACATTCATTTAATTGCAACATTCTATTCATTGTAACATTCATTTCATTGCAACATTCATTTCATTGTAACATTCATTTCATTGCAACATTCCATTCATTGCAACATTCTATTCATTGCAACATTCTATTCATTGCAACATTCTATTCATTGCAACATTCATTTCATTGCAACATTCATTTCATTGCAACATTCTATTCATTGCAACATTCTATTCATTGCAACATTCTATTCATTGCAACATTCTATTCATTGCAACATTCTATTCATTGCAACATTCTATTCAATGCAACATTCTATTCATTGCAACATTCTATTCTTTGCCACATTCATTTCATTGCAACATTCTATTCATTGCAACATTCTATTCATTGCAACATTCATTTCATTGCAACATTCTATTCATTGTAACATTCATTTCATTGCAACATTCATTTCATTGTAACATTCATTTCATTGCAACATTCTATTCATTGCAACATTCATTTCATTGCAACATTCATTTCATTGCAACATTCATTTCATTGCAACATTCTATTCATTGCAACATTCATTTCATTGCAACATTCCCCCATTGAATTGATCCAACACATTACTGTAATCATCATCATCACGAGGAGAGAAAAGGAGAACAGAGAGGTGAGAAGGGGAGAACAGAGAGGTGAGAAGGGGAGAGGAGAGAGGTGGGAAAAGGAGAGAGCGAGAGATAAAATGAGAGTAGAGCTGTGAGAATGGGAGAGGAGGAAAAGAAGAGAACGGGAGGAGAAAAAAACAAACGTTGAACGTATTTGCGGGGTACCACCCCCCCACGGGGAGTATGCAGGATATGTGGAAGCGATTAAATTCCCTAATGAACATGTAGTGCTCTAATGGAGGGCGCACATCAAATTCTGCACTCCAAGGACAGGATTAAAACTCCCAAAGGACCATAACAAATGGCACCCTATCCTCTAGCCAGTACACTGCATTTGACCAGGGTCCATATGGTTCTACTGCACTATATAGGGAAAATGGCACCATTTGGGCCACGGACGACATCAAAGGCATGGCTGATATGCTGCAGCATGCTGTTGTGCTTTGTCTCCAATAGGTGGTCCTGGCCGTTTCCGCTGGCAACCCACTTTGATGTGGAGAAGCATCAAATATGCTGTGACATCGCGGCTCTTGCTGCTGACTGAACTTCCCAGAAGTGCTGCAATACGCACTTTGATGAACACCGAGGGAGGAGGAGGAGTGTGTGTGGTTGGGGTATGAGTGCATGTAGTGCATGTTGTGGGTAGAAAGTGTGTGGTGGGTGTAGGAGTGTGTGTGGTTGGGTTATGAGTGCATGTAGTGCATGTTGTGGGTAGAAAGTGTGTGGTGGGTGTAGGAGTGTGTGTGGTTGGGGTATGAGTGCATGTAGTGCATGTTGTGGGTAGAAAGTGTGTGGTGGGTGTAGGAGTGTGTGTGGTTGGGTTATGAGTGCATGTAGTGCATGTTGTGGGTAGAAAGTGTGTGGTGGGTGTAGGAGTGTGTGTGGTTGGGGTATGAGTGCATGTAGTGCATGTTGTGGGTAGAAAGTGTGTGGTGGGTGTAGGAGTGTGTGTGGTTGGTGTATGAGTGCATGTAGTGCATGTTGTGGGTAGAAAGTGTGTGGTGGGTGTAGGAGTGTGTGTGGTTGGAGTAGAAAGTGTGTATGGCGGGTGTAGGAGTGTGTGTGGTGGGTGTTGTAGTGTGTGTGTGATCAAACGATGTGTGTTTGTGTGTGCTGGAGTAGGAGTGTTTGTTGCTGGGTAGAAGTGTGTCTAATGGGGCAGGAGTGTGTGTCTTTGTGTGGAAGTGTATACTAACCACTTTGACCTCTACAACCCCTACTAACCCCTAACCCTATCATATGCTCTCTCCGTTTCTATGGCCACACAGACAGAGACACAGACTCACCCACATATACTGTAACTCCAGGAATCGTCAGAAAATTCTAATATTTTCTGTTTTAAGCATGCTGGTAGAATCTCGATTCCCCCTGGTGCAACATAATATAAAACGGCCCATGGTCTTTCACTAGACTACACACGGCAGACTGGCTATACATACAACAGAAACAATCATGTGTTTGGTGAAAGGTTATTTAGCAAAGAGTGTTTGGAATCAAACACTGCACCACTCCATCCATTCGTTGGCAATAGTACCATAACAAACTAAACCGAGACTCCTCCGACGCCTTTGAAGTGCCACAACGAGGGGTTTGGAGTTTAAATTATGAAGTGTTGAATAATGGGTCTGCCAATCTTAAACACGTTGGCAGGGGGTAAACACATGGGCTTGTAAAGCAGCAAACGAAATTGTGAATAAAAGACTTGCGGCGTCACGGCGACAAATTGTATGTAATGTACACCGGAGATGTTAATGATCAGCACCAATAGTCTCCAAAGTGAATAGCTCCCAGTCACACCCACTGTACACGCAATTGCCCCGCAAAACAACAGGGCGTTGATGCGCCACAATGCAGTACCAGCAGCCACACACACACACACACACACACACACACACACACACACACACACACACACACACACACACGGGTCCAGCCCAAACACAGCTGCTGGTCGTGAACACAAGGCTGACTGTAATGGGGTGACTAACAAACATGACCAGAATCCCAGTGTTTAACAACAGATCGGTGTGCCTGTGAATTTAATTAAATCCAACCCGGTCTCATGAGACGCGTGTTCCGTTTCAAAGCGCAAATCTGTGTTATTTATTAGTCACATACTACACCCTCTTCATCCTAACGAGGATCCACATATTTCATCCCCCCATGGGGACTGTGTTTCTTGCGGAAGGACCACAGTCCCACTATTGAACAACATGCGAGCGTGGGACACAAATCACAGAGCGACCATTTAATTGGTCCGACGCGTCTTGATATGAGCCGCTCCTCTGTCATCTCAAAAGGTGACAAGGAACTGTCATCCATCAAACTTATGTTCATAATGACATAAAAAATGGGGGGGTTACAATAAGAATATGTTTCCTCCTGGTGGAGTAATCCTAATTACCTCCGGCACCAATAGTAGCCGACTAATGTATTGTAGTATTTTCCTATGTTTATTTGGATGTGTAATATGTTGTCACCCAGATTTCTACGTTTTAAGATAACTTCACCTGTTTTGGCTCGACAGCGCCACTTTACCAACCAGTGGACAAAAAATATGAAATGCATATCTGTACACAATCGATAATCTGGTCTAAGTCTAAACACAAAAAATGAATGCACACTTATGTATTTCTGTGTCTCTAAAGGAATTGAAAAAACCCCCACTAATGTTTCTCAACTAATACACAATGCTAGCTAACTAATCCATATATGAATGCAGCTTAAAACAGATTTAACCTAATAGACCTGTACAATTAAACACAATCAATCAGTAACTTACGTCGCAGAGATGCTGTGTGCTCCGGTTAGTGAGTTTGTCAGCTATCCAGTCAGACAGTTTGTGAGTTAGTTATCCAGTTTGTCAGTTTGCCAGTTCGTTACCAGTGTTTTCTTAGGTATTCAGTCAGTTTATTAGTTATCCAGTATGTTAACTAGTTATACAGTCAGTTCATTAGTTATCCAGTATGTTAACTAGTTATACAGTCAGTTCATTAGTTATCCAGTATTTTCACTAGTTATACAGTCAGTTTGTTCGTCATCCTTTCAGCCAGTAAGTTATCCAGTCAGTTAATTAGTTATCTAGTCTGCTCATTAGTCAACCAGTCATTTAATTAGTTATCCAGTCAGTTGAATAGTTATCCAGTCAGTTGATTAGTGATCCAGTCAGTTCACAAGTTATCCAGCCAGTGCATTAGTTATCCAGTCAGCCAGTAAGTCATCTAGTCAGTTCATTAGTTATCCAGCCAGTTTATTAGTTATCCAGCCAGTTTATTAGTTATCCAGTCAGTTGATTAGTTATCCAGTCAGTTCACAAGTAATCCAGCCAGTGCATTGCTTATCCATTCAGCCAGTAAGTCATCCAGTCAGTTCATTAGTTATCCAGTCAGCCGGTAAGTCATCCAGTCAGTTCATCAGGTATCCAGTCAGTTAATCGGTTATCCACTCAGCCAGTTAGTAATCCAGCTAGACAGCTGCTCAGGGCAGGGGCAGAACCCTCCGGTCACAGCCACCAGCAGGCAGCCAAGCGGGCCGGCGTTTGACACTCACATCAACAGGCAGACACAGGGCTCCGGACGACTCGCCCCGTCAGCCAATAAACAATAACGACTGATTGAAGAATGGTGTTAATAATTAAGGCGGCGGATAGGATGGCGGGTGATGCAGAAACAAACCAATAGCTCCGCTGTTGTGGCACCGAACAAAGGCAGGGAACTGTCAACGGAACTGAGCACGCGTCCCAAATGGGACCCTTCTGCCTGGAAAGTGCCCTTCTTTTGAACAGGGGCACTACGTACGAGTGTGCTCGGGGGAATAGGGTGTAATATGGTATGCAAAGCAGCTGGTAAAGAGACACTTTAAACCTCTAACCAGTCAATGTATTCGGTGATTTATTTTCCACTGTACCTGGCCACCAAACCCCTTGAACCGTTGAACCAGTGAACGAAGCAACTCAGCCAATCACTATTTCTGTGGTTTAGAAGACGTTTTGGCCACGTACCATTCCTGCTGGAGAGGGAAATGGTCAGGGAAGCCGGAATACCACCCAAGAAGAGCCGGGATGAAGTCCACGGATGGACTGAGAAAACTACGGGTGAGACTCAGCGCTCTACATGAACGAATTCCGAGGAACGTAATCAAACCAGCACACCGTTTGATATGAAAACCCAATGGAACAGAGCAGGTTAACGACAGACTTCACACTAAACGCACTGCGTAGACAATATGTGTGGCAAATTATAGATGAAAGCAGGTTTAAATTGAAGCTGAGCTTGACGAATACAATCGAAACCCGAAGGCGACAGCGCTAGCGAGAGGGACGAGAATCCACAGCTCCTGTATCCTGTAAGTAATTAGTGACCGCACGGTCTACTTCCACTTTACATGGCCAGAGTAAGTAACAGCATGGTTGTGGTGGCAACCTCTGACCTCCCAACATCATCGGTGTCAGGTGACCGTGACGAAGCTTTTGGATGCTTTCGTCGCCCTCCAAATTAACACGTTTATCAGCCACGCAAAGTACACGGTCAGAGTGACAAGCACGACATACCGACACACTGAGAGAATTCCCGCGTACGATACCGCGGTCGTCGGCCTCGATTACTGCGGGAACACTTCTGGGTTTCGGTAACGTCGCGAGCGCGAGAAAAAGCGTGAGAGTGCTAGAGAGTTAAGAGAGGGTGTGTGGTAGTGATCTGTTTAAACTCCCAGCAGAGATTAATATGTCCTCCTACATGCTGCAGATTAAAGTGAGATAGCGCGTTATTACGAGACTTGAACTCATTCCGGGCCGTGAGAGAGTAGCGTAGGGTGTGATCCCACCCCGGGAAAAATAAACACGTGAAAAACCTCAAATAGAAGTGAAATAATAAAAGAATACTCCACTGCCCATAGTATACACAGTGTGCGTAGTATGCGTATGGCAGATCATTGATATCCGTCCATATGTCGTGACGGGCGTGACGGGGGCGAGACGGCTTGCGTATGTAGGGGTGTAAGACTACATGCACCACAATTTCCCCAAATGTATTCGCTATATGTATTTCTGTCCCCTATTTCACAATATCCAATTTGGTTAAGGCCCCGCTGCAACTCACGGCAAACCCCATGACACGCGATGTTGAGATATGTGTTCTTCAAAGCCCATCTGATTTTGTCTTGTCGCTGGAAGCCAATTAAAAATATCTGAAGTAATAAACCAACCTCAACTGTGGGTAGGGCTCGTGCAAGAAAACACCCCCTGAGGGACACCAGTTTGGATCTGGCTTCACACAACCACATTACACTGACAGAAAAACAAGTCCTTAGTCGGTAAGATGGCGAAAGTTTGCCCTTTACTTAATCGATTTAAACTTAAATAAAGGTTTGCAAATGGAACGCAGAGACAGAGCTACTGAGAATTAGGATACACCTGTTGTCGAGGCCAGGTCAGGTATGTCTCCTATCAATGTTAACACGTAGTCAGATGCCAAGAATCTGTTGTCCGTTGTGTGTCTTTAATGAACACCATCCCCCCCTGTGAAGAACAACAGCACGACATTTGACTTCCAGAAAAAGGGGAGATCTGCTAATCCTCACAATTATTGTGACGTGAGGCTCTTTCTTGACAGTCCAGCGTTTATTCCTTTAAATAAACATGTCAGGGAGTTCACTGCCGTTCTGAGTGAATGAAGAGCGGACGTCTTATCCCACGTCCCAAATGGAATCCTATCTTCTACATACTCCAGACCAGGGCCCTACAGGTTAGTGGCCAACATTTAACCAGAGCTGGCCTAAAAGCAAAACAGGGAACTATTTAGGACAAAACCCTCAATGTGTGTGCAAAAAAAAAATAACGACACAGAGTTGTTTATTTGGCAGCAGCTGTTTCTAAGGAGAGTTACCGCTGTTGGTGAGAGGCGAGCAGAGTGGCCGGCTGGCTGACTGGCTGACTGGCCGACTGGCTGAATGACTGGCTGACTGACTGCAGAATGCTAACTAGCGGAGGCTGAGGAGGGGGTAGGGTGACCTCTGAGGGATAGAAGCTAACATGAGAAAAGGCCTAGCACGCAAACTCTCTGGCCGGCGGCCCAAACAATCCATTTAAACGACCGGTGGGGGAATGAGATGATGTTGAGGGGCTGACACAGAAACCCTGGAACTGCAGTACGCTCTTAAGATGTGTGACAGGGAGGGAGAGAGTGATTCTAGTGGCACGAGGGCTTTCACAGAACTACCGATTCAAGGCTTTTACTTGCACTTGAATTGATAAAACAAGTTCGGACTTCTCTGGAGTGGACTTGTTTTTTCTGTTGTTTGGCCAAACGCTCGTTCGCTCCCGCTGTAAGAGCTAGTGGAAAAGACCGGGAAGACCATGACACAATATCACGACCGTCGTCTGTGATGATGAGGGTTGATAATTAAACCACTCTCAGGGATCTGGCAAAGGAACACGACACATGATCAAACGTAGAGGGACGTGTGTTAGAAGCCAACAATCTACATGACATCCTGCTTCCAAGGGATAGAGTTGCCGTTAGCAGTTCCAGGCATCAGAACTTAGGTGAAAACTGTGTAACCAAAGCCCTCAGATCTCATAACCAGGTTGAGCCCCCAGGCCAAGCCCTCTCCCCGCCACCTGAGATACCTGTCACGGGGTAACTGATAGGTGCAGGTGCTCACGGAGGCTCTGAACAGCAGTTCCAACACGGAAGCACAAGCGGCTCCACTGCAATCAAGCTGTCCCATTGTTAGCCGTGTTAATTAGCTATCCCATTATCAGCAGTGTTGATTAGCTGTCCCATTATCAGCAGTGTTAATTAGCTATCCCATTATCAGCGATGCTAATTAGCTGTCCCATTGTCAGCAGTGCTAATTAGCTGTCCCATTGTTAGCCGTGTTAATTAGCTATCCCATTATCAGCATAGCTAAGTAGCTTTCCCATTGTCAGTAATGCTAATTAGCTGTCCCATTGTTAGCCGTGTTAATTAGCTATCCCATTATCAGCATAGCTAAGTAGCTTTCCCATTGTCAGTAATGCTAATTAGCTGTGCCATTGTTCACTTTGTTAAAAGATGCCTATAGATTACAATACTTAGCTGTACCATTGACCCTTCAATAAAGTTCAGTACTTTTGTTCCGAGCCAGTAGTGAATAGGGTGCCATTTTGGACCCCTCTGTCTGTAGTAATAAAGATAGAGTCGCTAATAATTGATGCCCCGAGTAAAGATTGAACATCTGTTTGCGAAGGAGCAAATCCCTCAAATGGCTCTGAGGGAACTTAATGACAGAGTGGTCAGGTGGTGAGAAACCACATGGGACATTAACTTTCCGTGTAAAAAATAGGGGATTTGGCACAGTCACGCAAAGTGGAACACTGATCTCTGACCAGCCTGCTGAATATGGTCAAGTTTAACAATACATTGGTCAGAGAGCCAGCCAGAGGCTCACTCACCATTACCTTACAGAGGAGAAAGGTCCCACTGGCCAAAAGGCAGACCTGGACTGGACTGTGTTGACCTTATCACATCCATTTGTCAGAAGGCTGCTACTGGCCAGGTTATTGTACCCCTTGTACTGAGGTTACAGGTTAAACTACCAAAATGCCATTGGAACCAAGCGCTATTTGACAACTTTATGTAGTTTACACAATAAGTCTGTTGTAATGGTTGTGGTTCATGTTGTAATGGTTGTGGTTCATGTTGTAATGGTTGTGGTTCATGTTGTAATGGTAGTGGTTCATGTTGTAATGGTTGTGGTTCATGCTGTAATGGTTGTGGGTCATGTTGTTATGGCTGTGGTTCATGTTGTAATGGTTGTGGTTCATGTTGTAATGGTTGTGGTTCATGTTGTAATGGTAGTGGTTCAAGTTCAAATTGTTGTGGTACATGTTGTAATGGTTGTGTTTCATGTTGTAATGGTTGTGGTTCATGCTGTAATGGTTGTGGTTCATGCTGTAATGGTTGTGGGTCATGTTGTTATGGCTGTGGTTCATGTTGTAATGGTTGTGGTTCATGTTGTAATGGTTGTGGTTCATGTTGTAATGGTAGTGGTTCAAGTTCTAATTGTTGTGGTTCATGTTGTAATGGTTGTGTTTCATGTTGTAATGGTTGTGGTTCATGTTGTAATGGTTGTGTTTCATGTTGTAATGGTTGTGGTTCATGCTGTAATGGTTGTGGTTCATGTTGTAATGGTTGTGGTTCATGTTGTAATGGTTGTGGTTCATGTTGTAATGGTTGTGGTTCATGTTGTAATGGTTGTGGTTTATGTTGTAATGGTTGTGATTCATGTTGTAATGGCTGTGGTTCATGTTGTAATGGTTGTGGTTCATGTTGTAATGGTTGTGGTTTATGTTGTAATGGTTGTGATTCATGTTGTAATGGTTGTGGTTCATGTTGTAATGGTTGTGGTTAATGATGTAACTGTTGTCACTCAAATTGTAACGGTAGTCATTCATGTGAGAACTGGTACATTGCCTGGCATGACCTCTTGGTTGACCTGGCATCAACCTCACACATACAAGTATTCTCACTAGTGTTCTACGCGGGAAATAGGATGCCATTTGGGATCAATTACACATCAATGCGTTTATCCCAGCTTCCGCAGCATCACGTTCACCAGCTGTCAATCCAACCCACGCAGAGGGTATATCGCGTGTACGGAAAACAACACCCACAATAACAAGACGGTACGTCACGTAACCAGTTTATAATTGTTGTTATTCCCACCTGTGTTTTGACTTGGAGCGGTAATAGATGCTGTCTCTGAGGCCACAGAACAAGACAATCATTTCAGAACAGTAGAACGTGGCGATAACGCCTCATTCGGCACACATGCTGTATAAGGCAACAGCGTGGGCTTAAATTATGCCCTGCTGCTATTCCAGATCTCCCCCTCAAAATGACATCACATAAAATGTACACAAGTTAAAAACCATTGAAAAGTAATATTAGCAAACAAATAAAATAAAGTTGGTATTGGTATACTAGTGGTGGTTCATTGTCTTACACATGTCTCCAACGCACGGATGTAGCCGGCACACCGGTAATGCCCGTTGTATTCAGCCAGGTCAGCCGCCGTGAAACCATCCACGTCCTGCTCTGACGGGCTCACCCGATTGGCCAACAGGATCCTGCAGCACTGGGGGAGAAGGAGGAGCGAACTGTTCAACCGCAGAACCCAGATCAGTTGTCTCTAACATATACAAAGTAGACACCTTCAGCAATGTAAAGGTAGGCACATGACCATTAGTCCTTAAGGCCATTGGTCAGTTTTCACTTTTAGATCACATGACACATCGCACAAAGGCATAACCCATCCTGGATCTACACCATCTGTGTCGCGAAAGAAAGAACAAATAGTCTGTCACCTCCAACTCTCCATTTTCTGCTGCATCATGCAGAGGGGTTCCTCCCCAGTAGTCTCTGATGACCTTTGCCCCCATGCGGAGAAGTCTCTCCAGAATGCGATGGTGCCCCCCACTGGCCGCAAAGTGCAGAGCAGTCGCTCCCTCCCGGTCCTGGCAGTGTAAGCTCAAGTCTGTGAAGGTGGCCTGGGAGAGAAAACTAGGAGAATGTTACAGTGGCCTGGGAGAGAAAACCAGAAGAATGTTACAGTGGCCTGGGAGAGAAAACCAGAAGAATGTTACAGTGGCCTGGGAGAGAAAACCAGAAGAATGTTACAGTGGCCTGGGAGAGAAAACCAGGAGAATGTTACAGTGGCCTGGGAGAGAAAACCAGGAGAATGTTACAGTGGCCTGGGAGAGAAAACCAGGAGAATGTTACAGTGGCCTGGGAGAGAAAACCAGGAGAATGTTACAGTGGCCTGGGAGAGAAAACCAGGAGAATGTTACAGTGGCCTGGGAGAGAAAACCAGGAGAATGTTACAGTGGACTGGGAGAGAAAACCAGAAGAATGTTACAGTGGCCTGGGAGAGATGAATAACTACACACCTGAATATTAAAATGGCCTCGGAGTGACAAAAGACGGAAATCAAAATCCCCAACAAAATGATTACTGTCGATTAGGTAAGACAGGTGATTCCGAACCGAATGAGCTCTACTTTTAATAACGCATAACAGATAAAACCTCCCTGATTCCCCCATCAGACAATGTTTTAACAAAGTAGGTAAGAAAATACATATTATCTTAATGGCCCTTACCAGCCAGACGACCAGGGAATAGTGTCCCATCTGAGCAGCGGCATGGAGGGCCGTCATGCCATCCTGGGCCCGGAGGTGAACATCGGCGCCGCAGTCCTTCACCAGGTACTCCACGATGTGCAGGTGCCCCTCCTGGCAGGCCAGGTACAGAGGGGTGGCACCGATGGATGTCTGCCGGTTCACACACCTGGTCGGGAGAGACACATGCATCACGGTTCAGGGTCAAACTGGATATCGAAAAACGTGTATGACGGTGATTGTGAAACATTCAGGGAACAAATACTGAGAAACCTGTAGGAGGACATTCTCTATCCTTCTCTATGGCTCACGAGTCACCTGTCTAAAATCATTGTAGGTCACTAGCTAATATTTTTCGCCTCCTTGCGTGAAGCTAATCCCGCTAACTGATGTGCAAAAGTTATTCTCATTTAATTGTGCCCCCAAGACCTGCTAACTTGGTGTAACATGAATCCTCCTCAGCAGGGCATCCCAGCACCAATCAATGCCTAGCCCACACACCTAAATAACTGCCTCTGATTAGATGCGCAGTCAGTGTGTTTAATGGAAGACAGTCAGGAAGTCTAGGAATGCTAAAACACTGGCGGCAACTGTCAGAGATTCATCCAGGACGTCTGTTGAATTGGACAAGCAGGGGCACTTGGTTCTCTGATCATGCCCCCAGGACGAGGTGTCAGCATTATGGCAATCATCCCAGCTGACCTGTCAGAGAGTAGGACACAGCGACACAGCATACAGTTCATATGCTTGGTGTGTGTGTGGGAGGGTATGAGTGACCGATGGCCTCAATAGGCAAGAGGGCAGAATGGGAGGAGTCACATAGGGCAGAATGGGAGGAGTCACATAGGGCAGAATGGGAGGGGTCACAGAGGGCAGAATGGGAGGAGTCACAGAGGGCAGAATGGGAGGAGTCACAGGGGGCAGAGTCCTAGTTGCATGTACAACTAGTATTTCAATGAGCTCAACTAGGGGGCATGTTCAACTGGTATTTTAATGAGTCCTACCAGGGGGCATGTACAACTGGTAGTTTAATGAGTCCTACCAGGGGGCGTGTACAACTGGTAGTTTAATCAGTCCTACCAGGGGGCGTGTACAAATGGTATTTTAATGAGTCCTACCAGGGGGCGTGCACAACTGGTATTTTAATGAGTCCTACCAGGGGGCGTGTACAACTGGTAGTTTAATGATTCCTACCAGGGGGCGTGTACAACTGGTAGTTTAATGATTCCTACCAGGGGGCGTGTACAACTGGTAGTTTAATGATTCCTACCAGGGGGCATGGCCAAACAGTAATTTCAGGCAGGTGAGGTCTCCTTTGGCAGCAGCGTAGTGGGCTGGGACGGCCCCACAGTTGGTGACCACCTCTGCCGCGCTCCCATTGGACAGCAGCCAGCAGACGACGTCCACACGCCCGAACCGAGACGCCAGGTGAAGGGCTGTCGCCCCAGCTGCATCCTGGTCCTATGCAACCAACCAGATAAAAGTGGGTAATACATTATGTGTAGATGTCAGGTATCACAGTGCAGTATACCTGCTGGCTTTAGTCGAAGTGATTCAAACACTCGGACTCAGTCAAACGTGTTGAAAGTCGAAGAAATGGGCACAAGTTAAGACCTGAGTGACTTTGACAAGGGCCACAATGTTTTGGCCAGGCGACTGGGTCAGATCACCTGTCAAATGGCAGGGCTTGTGGGGTGCTCCCGGTCAGCCGTGGTGAGACCTACCGCCAGTGGTCAGAGGAGGGACAAACTACAATGACCAATATATGGCAATGGTATTCCCTGATGTCAGTGGCCTCTTTCAGAAGGATAATGCGCCCTGCCACACAGCACACATTGTTTGGGAATGGTTTGAGGAACATGATGAAGAGTTCAAGGTGTGATGGACCAACACCTAAAAAGCTACAGGACATGTCTTGGTGTCAGACACCACAGGACACCTTCAGGGGGCTTGTAGAGTCCATGTCTTCGTGTCAGATACCACAGAACACCTTCAGGTGGCTTGTAGAGTCCATGTCTTGGTGTCAGACAACACAGAACACCTTCAGGTGGCTTGTAGAGTCCATGTCTTGGTGTCAGACACCACAGAACACCTTCAGGGGGCTTGTAGAGTCCATGTCTTGGTGTCAGACACCACAGGACACCTTCAGGGGGCTTGTAGAGTCCATGTCTTGGTGTCAGACACCACAGGACACCTTCAGGGGGCTTGTAGAGTCCATGTCTTGGTGTCAGACACCACAGAACACATTCAGGTGGCTTGTAGAGTCCATGTCTTGGTGTCAGACACCACAGGACACCTTCAGGGGGCTTGTAGAGTCCATGTCTTGGTGTCAGACACCACAGGACACCTTCAGGTGGCTTGTAGAGTCCATGTCTTGGTGTCAGATACCACAGAACACCTTCAGGTGGCTTGTAGAGTCCATGTCTTGGTGTCAGATACCACAGAACACCTTCAGGTGGCTTGTAGAGTCCATGTATTGACGGGTCAAAGTGACCAGCATAATATTAGGCCAGTAAAGTAAATGTCATATTACATAACAATCCTGATAATAATTAAAAAAGAAATCCAACTTTTTAATCATCTGAGGGGTGACTGGTTATTTGTTATTTAAAACCCTCGATGAGTTTTCGACCTTCTGTTATCAATAACATTAATCTGAGAAAATATGCGATTCCGAGGGACCACCAGCGTGGATTTTGGGGAATTTTCTTTTTATTGCTCTGCTAGAGGATATCGAGATACTCTGTCTATGTGTTCTCTAACTTGGAGCAGCTGTATTTAAATTAGATCTAGTGGTTGTTAGGGTTGAGTTGAGCCGGTTTGAGTTACTGTGAGAAACAACTGGATTAGAACCTGTGACGAGGTTTAGTTCCACTCTACAGTCAATAAACTATTGCTGATGAGAGGAGGGAGAGAGAGTGAGTGAGAGAGTGAGGGAGTGAGAGAGAGTGAGAGAGTGAGTAAGAGAGTGAGCGGTGACAGGGAGAGAATGAACGAGGGAGAGAGATAGTCAAGTGAAAGTCTGAGTGTTTTAGGGGCAAATGCAGTGAATGACACAGCTTCATTTTTAACTGAGAGAAGCTTATGAGACTCTTATAACACGGCATGAGACTCTTATAACTCTTATAACACGGCATGAGTCTCTTATAACTCTTATAACACGGCATGAGACTCTTATAACTCTTATAACACGGCATGAGACTCTTATAACTCTTATAACACGGCATGAGACTCTTATAACTCTTATAACACGGCATAAGACTCTTATAACTCTTATAATACGGCATAAGACTCTTATAACTCTTATAACACGGCATAAGACTCTTATAACTCTTATAACACATGAGTCTCTTATAACTCTTATAACACATGAGTCTCTTATAACTCTTATAACACATGAGTCTCTTATAACTCTTATAACACATGAGTCTCTTATAACTCTTATAACACATGAGTCTCTTATAACTCTTATAACACATGAGTCTCTTATAACTCTTATAACACATGAGTCTCTTATAACTCTTATAACACATGAGTCTCTTATAACTCTTATAACACATGAGTCTCTTATAACTCTTATAACACATGAGTCTCTTATAACTCTTATAACACATGAGTCTCTTATAACTCTTATAACACAGGAGTCTCTTATAACTCTTATAACACATGAGTCTCTTATAACTCTTATAACACATGAGTCTCTTATAACTCTTATAACACATGAGTCTCTTATAACTCTTATAACAAGGCATGAGACTCTTATAACTCCTATAACACGGCATAAGACTCTTATAACTCTTATAATACGGCATAAGACTCTTATAACTCTTATAACACGGCATAAGACTCTTATAACTCTTATAACACATGAGTCTCTTATAACTCTTATAACACATGAGTCTTTTATAACTCTTATAACACATGAGTCTCTTATAACTCTTATAACACATGAGTCTCTTATAACTCTTATAACACAGGAGTCTCTTATAACTCTTATAACACATGAGTCTCTTATAACTCTTATAACACATGAGTCTCTTATAACTCTTATAACACATGAGTCTCTTATAACTCTTATAACACATGAGTCTCTTATAACTCTTATAACACATGAGTCTCTTATAACTCTTATAACACATGAGTCTCTTATAACTCTTATAACACATGAGTCTCTTATAACTCTTATAACACATGAGTCTCTTATAACTCTTATAACACAGGAGTCTCTTATAACTCTTATAACACATGAGTCTCTTATAACTCTTATAACACATGAGTCTCTTATAACTCTTATAACACATGAGTCTCTTATAACTCTTATAACAAGGCATGAGACTCTTATAACTCCTATAACACGGCATGAGTCTCTTATAACTCTTATGAGACTCGTATAACTTATATGACTCTAATAATACCTCCATAGAGGAACTCCACCCTTCCTGACACTTAAGTCACATAAGCCTCTATTTAAAGAATCTATTTTAGACTACCCCAAAGAGTGCAGTCACTATGGGCTAGTATTGACATAAGGCACGGCCATTGTTAAAGCAGGAATGAGAGATCACACAAAAGACCCGGTAAATAAAGTCACACTGAAGGGAATTCCTCTCCAGTTCAACCTCACTCCGCCTACAACTTCCCAGAGATTCCCTGCTTTTTCAGGAATTCCGGTTGAAATTCAGGCAATTGACTGAGTCTTCTGCAAGCGTCGCTCCATTGTTGTTAACTCGGTTAATCGTCGGCATGCATTCAGTCGTCATCTCACCTCGACGTGGCACCCTCCCTGGTCCACCAGCCACTGGAGCTCCCGGCCATGCCCGGTGGCGGCTGCGTCGTGTGCCGGCGTGGCTCGGTTCAGGGCCCGGGCGTCGGCTGCCAGCCCCACCTCCGCCACCAGGTAGCGCAGGCAGTCGAGGCGGCCGCAGCGGGCAGCGTGGTGCACCGGGCCGGCCCCCTGGGAATCTGAGATGGAGGCGGTGACGGTGAGGTGCCGGGAGGAGGACAGCTCCCTCAGGGCAGACAGGTCGCCTTCCCGGACTGCCTGTATCACCCGGTGAAGAACCATCACACCTGGTTGATGTCTGTCTGACAGTCTGAGTGGGCCTATTCTAGTCTCAGATTAGCCAGCTCTGTGGTCCGGCATACTAGTGTCCTGTCTGGGTCCGTCTGAGCGGCTGTCTCCTGTCTGGGTCCGTCTGACCGGCTGTCTCCTGTCTGGGTCCGTCTGAGCGTCTGTCTCCTGTCTGGGTCCGTCTGACCTGTTGTCTCCTGTCTGGGTCCGTCTGACCGACTGTCTCCTGTCTGGGTCCGTCTGACCGACTGTCTCCTGTCTGGGTCCGTCTGACCGACTGTATCCTGTCTGGCCGACTGTCTCCTGTCTGGGTGCCTATCTGACCGACTGTCTCCTGTCTGGCTGACTGTTTTCTGCCTTCTTTCTCTACCTCTCTTCTCTACCTCTCGGCACACTCGACCACATGGACCCACACAAACAGCAGGCCTCCAGCCAGCCGTGGGAACGTGACACCGTGGGAGAAGCCAGCTGGTAGGCATGGTTGAGCGTGAGGGGAACCGTGGAACGAGGTGGGGTCACGGTGGTGGTTCGGTGAACTGAAAAGGTAATGAAAGACGGACGGGAGACACAAAGACCCGTCGCTCTTGTCCTCTCATTGTGTCGCTCTGAACACATGCTGCCACACGCTACTCTGTTTCACTGGAGTCCCAAACACCACCCTAAACACTACACTTAGTGCACTTGCACACAGGGTTTTCCCATGAGGCTCTGGTCAAAGGTAGGGGATCGTGGGGACCCGGTTAAACGGGCGGAGGTGTGGAGGAGGAGAATGGACGAGGCACGATGGAAACTGGAGTAAGAGGAGATGCCGAGGAGGGCCACAACATCAGATTACTATTAAATAAACGGAGCGGTGGAAAGTGAAAACACTAGCGTGCTAGTCATCGGGTTACAACCATCATGGGATAAGACTTGGGAGGGTTAGTAAAAGCATACATTCATACAGTCATGTGAGGTCATACGTATATATGAATAAGTCAAGAGATGCTGGTGTTGATCTTACAATGCTTTATTCCACGGGTATTTATTAAGCATGTATTAGCAGGTAGCAATAGTATGGTCTTCCACAGCATTCAGTACAGCCTAATACATGTAGATCTGCCCATTCATCAACTGAGTTAATTAACCTGTTCCACGGTAAAAACTATTATACATCATCCCTTTATTTAACCCTGTCCATCCATCTATCCCTTTATTTATCCATCTGTCCATCCATCTATCCCTTTATTTATCCATCTGTCCATCCATCTATCTCTTTATTTATCCCTCTGTCCATCCATCTATCCCTTTATTTATCCCTCTGTCCATCCATCTATCCCTTTATTTATCCCTCTGTCCATCCATCTATCTCTTTATTTATCCCTCTGTCCATCCATCTATCCCTTTATTTATCCCTCTGTCCATCCATCTATCCCTTTATTTATCCATCTGTCCATCCATCTATCTCTTTATTTATCCCTCTGTGCATCCATCTATCCCTTTATTTATCCATCTGTCCATCCATCTATCCCTTTATTTATCCCTCTGTCCATCCATCTATCCCTTTATTTAACCCTCTGTCCATCCATCTATCCCTTTATTTATCCCTCTGTCCATCCATCTATCCCTTTATTTATCCCTCTGTCCATCCATCTATCCCTTTATTTATCCCTCTGTCCATCCATCTATCCCTTTATTTATCCCTCTGTCCATCCATCTATCTCTTTATTTATCCCTCTGTCCATCCATCTATCCCTTTATTTATCCATCTGTCCATCCATCTATCCCTTTATTTATCCCTCTGTCCATCCATCTATCCCTTTATTTATCCCTCTGTCCATCCATCTATCCCTTTATTTATCCCTCTGTCCATCCATCTATCCCTTTATTTATCCATCTGTCCATCCATCTATCTCTTTATTTATCCCTCTGTCCATCCATCTATCTCTTTATTTATCCCTCTGTCCATCCATCTATCCCTTTATTTATCCATCTGTCCATCCATCTATCCCTTTATTTATCCATCTGTCCATCCATCTATCCCTTTATTTATCCCTCTGTCCATCCATCTATCTCTTTATTTATCCATCTGTCCATCCATCTATCCCTTTATTTATCCATCTGTCCATCCATCTATCCCTTTATTTATCCCTCTGTCCATCCATCTATCCCTTTATTTATCCATCTGTCCATCCATCTATCCCTTTATTTATCCCTCTGTCCATCCATCTATCCCTTTATTTATCCATCTGTCCATCCATCTATCCCTTTATTTATCCCTCTGTCCATCCATCTATCCCTTTATTTATCCATCTGTCCATCCATCTATCTCTTTATTTATCCATCTGTCCATCCATCTATCCCTTTATTTATCCCTCTGTCCATCCATCTATCCCTTTATTTATCCCTCTGTCCATCCATCTATCCCTTTATTTATCCCTCTGTCCATCCATCTATCCCTTTATTTATCCCTCTGTCTACCTAAAGTGCCATCTACCTAAACAGTGTGGTGAACCTGTTACACCCCATTATGGCACTGGTATTCCCTGATGGTCTTTCAGCCGGATAATACCTCCTATCCCACTGCACACATTATTCGGGATTGGTTTGAGGAACATGATGAAGAGTTTGAAGGACCTGCTGCTAATGTATTAGTGCCAGATACCACAGGACACCTTCTAAAGTATTGTAGAGTCAACGCCTTGGAGAGTCGGGGCAGTTTAAGCGATTTGTGGAGGGCCGACAGCAATATGGTCACAAAGTTTTGTCTCATCAATATATATATATATATATATATCAAAACATACGAAGATAACATACAAAGATTTTAAAATGATTACCTGTATGCATCAAATCACAGTAGATAAATGGCTTGACATGCCGTAGGTCGTCTAATCAATCAATCAATTCATCAATCAACCAATAAATGAGCCAATTAGAGAATACGACTGACAGGTTAATTGACTAACCAATCTGTCACAAGAGTCAGTCGATGGAACCAACCAATCAAACTAAACTTGATCATTGTGATCAACCGGGTTTCTCCAGGGTCTCCACAGCGTTCCTCAGGTCTTCCGCCACTATGTCCACATCGGCCCTGCTGGTGCCCCTCCCCACACTCAGCCTCAGGGCATTGGCCGCCACCTCCTCAGGAACGCCGCAGCTCAGCAGGATATGGGAGGGCCTGAGGGACAAACAGAGCACGGTGAAGATTAGAACACGCCGTCACCTGTGATTATTTCGACTGGGTGATCTAAATATGCGAACGTGCATGGTTGCTTTCAATAAGGGCTGCAGCAACATGCGCATTCAGGTGTAGTGTGTGTGTGTGTGTGTGTGAGACCTTCACCTGTCTCCTCTGTTTGTGTGGCATGCAGCTCCAACACTGGCCAACAGCCTGGTACAGCTGGACAACACCTTCCTCCCTACAACATAGTAGACATCAGGGTAGTTTACCAGGCTACAGTACATTTCAGAATGGTTTACCAGGCTACAGGACATTTCAGAATGGTTTACCAGGCTACAGGACATTTCAGAATGGTTTACCAGGCTACAGGACATTTCAGAATGGTTTACCAGGCTACAGGACATTTCAGAATGGTTTACCAGGCTACAGGACATTTCAGAATGGTTTACCAGGCTACAGGACATTTCAGAATGGTTTACCAGGCTACAGGACATTTCAGAATGGTTTACCAGGCTACAGTACATTTCAGAATGGTTTACCAGGCTACAGGACATTTCGGAATGGTTTACCCGGCTACTGTAGATATCAGGGTGGTTTACCAGGCTACAGTACAGTAATTATCAGAGTGGTTTGCCAGGCTACTGTAGATTTCAGAATGGTTTACAGGGCTACAGTAAGTATTAGAGTGGTATGCCAGACTAAAGTACAGTAAGTATTAGAGTGGTATGCCAGACTAAAGTACAGTAAGTATCAAGGTGGTTTGCCAGGCTACAGTACAGTAAGTATCAGTGTGGTTTGCCAGGCTACAGTACAGTAAGTATCAGGGTAGTTTACCAGGCTACTGTACTGTAAGTATCAGGGTGGTTTACCAGGCTACTGTACTGCACTGTACATGGGGTCAGCGAATCCTTGAATAATAAATAACCGATGTAGCTGTTAAATAGTTTATAAATGGAACTGTCGTTTATAAATAGACACAGCAACGCAGGTCATGACCTCCAGCTGCACACACAGGAGTAGTGTTAGAAATAGTGTAGTGGGTGGCAGACTGACAGCCGGATTAACCAATACATCACACACAGGAGTGGTGTTAGAAATAGTGTAGTGGGTGGCAGACTGACAGCCGGATTAACCAATACATCACACACAGGAGTAGTGTTAGAAATAGTGTAGTGGGTGGCAGACTGACAGCCGGATTAACCAATACATCACACAGAATGGACGGCCTAACAGGGAAGACGCCACACCCACTCAGGTCACAGATCCAACTCTGTTCTCTGAGAAATATTTCCCATCTGTTTTAACAGAAAACAACACTTTCGATCATCTGTACAACATTTGTAGAAGGAAAGTGGTAAAAAAAAGAAGGAAGCTGTAATAAAATAACTTTTATTCGAGGCCACAATTAATGAGCTTCAATAAACTTTGATTTGAAATGACACAATCACTATGGTTTTAAAAAGCTGAATGCCAGCTAATTTCAGCATGTTTTGTACTCGGTTCGCCTATTTCAGCGTTCCAAAACAATAGTAATTAATAAACCAAATGTGTATACTGTAGATAAAAATAACTCGAAAAATAGATCACTACCTTTTCTAGGCTCAATATCCTCCCATTTAAAAGATACACTTGGTGACTGAATGAGTACACACAAAATAATGCAAAGCGACGTTGCCAAACTAAATCCTTATTTTAACTCACCCTGTAATCTGGGACCCAGGATGGAGACATTGCAGGTGTTAGGTAGAGATTCTGAGTCAGGGAAGTGGCTGTTAAAATGGATCCTCTCTTTCCCAAAAGCAGTCTGACAACACAAAACATGGGATTTGATGCCACATATATAAAAAGTTAAGAATCACAAAGAAATAGCCCCACAACTTCTGAAACGAGCAACACATTTTCTGTAACTACCTGTAGTCTTTCTTCTAGGTACTTCCTCGTGTCCAACATATGACTCTCATACTCAGCAAGGTTAGAAATCACCAGCTCTGCTGCCTAGGAGAGACAGATAAAGGTTAGAAATCACCAGCTCTGCTGCCTAGGAGAAACAGATAAAGGTTAGAAATCACCAGCTCTGCTGCCTAGGAGAAACAGATAAAGGTTAGAGGTCACCAGCTCTGCTGCCTAGGAGACAGATAAAGGTTAGAGGTCACCAGCTCTGATGCCTAGGAGAGACAGATAGAGGTTAAAGGTCACCACCCAATGCACTTTTAGGGAGATCATTTAGGCACCATGCATGTGGTTTTCATTGACAGGTCAACTCACAGTGCTTTTTACATGGAAAGAAATGATGCATAAGAAATGTTTGACAAAAAACGTTGGATTTATTTATTACAACTCTGATGAACTCACAGACTGTTATTTAATGCAATTAAGTTATTAACTTAAAGTTATATGTTATTGCTTTGGATGGACTTTGTGGTCAACATTAAGATAAGGGTGTCTATACAAATACACAAAACAAAACAGAAAAATGCATTAGATATTATGGCATGTTCTTTGTGTCTGTGGGTTTGTTTCTTCTCCTATTAACTGGGAACGTAGGCCTGTCTGTAGTTTGAACTGCTATCTTATTCATGACTGGGACTGTTCCCATGGTCATAGATCGATTTACAGAGAAAAACAAAACAGTTACAACCTGAGTGCAGAGAAAGACCTGCTGCAGAAAACCAAAGGATGGACAAACGTGAAAGTGACACGCTACTATACTATTGGACTAGAAGAGACTAACGAGGAACAAAATATAATTCCTCTTCATCAGAGCCACAGAACATGTAATGTACTCTATAAATGAGGGACATCTTCAAATTTGTAAAAATATAAATGAATCAAAGTTTAAATGTTTTCTACAGTTTACCATTTAATGGATTGAACTTTTTATATAAATATATATCAGGCTTTGTTACCTTTCCAAGGCCAGCAATCATTGGCGTGTTTTCCGTGCTGAAACAAACCAAAAAACAAAACGATTTATCTCCAAATCCGTACGGGGTTTTATGAACAGAACATAAACAGCGGCGGTTTAACGGTTAAAAAACTGTATGAACAGGTTAACGACACATCAACGCATCTCAAAAGAACCAGCGGTCACCATTCAGACACTGGCCGGCTCTGATCAAAACGAGTGCACTATAAAGGCAATGGGGTGTGATTTGGGACACTCATCCAACCATACCCAGGTCTGAAGTTCCTCTCCTGCCCCCCTCCGAACAGCATGGGGTGGATTGGCGTGGTGGTCCCGGGGTCGTTCACATACAGCGCCCCGATCCGCGGGGCATAGAACTGGCATGTGACAGAACGCAAAGGCTGTTATCGTCTCGGAGGTCACATGTCTATGTCTATCCCAGAATGCAACACAAACAAGACGAAAGCCACTGCTCACTGACCTTGTGCCCTACGATGGTGAGGTAATCCGCTCCCAGGTCACGGGCGTCAACCCTCACCTTCCCAATGGCCTGGGCTGCGTCTGTGTGCAGGAGGATCCTGTGACGGCGCTGTCCGTTAACGGATCGGATCCTCCGGCAAAGCTCTCTGATTGGCTGTGAGACGAAACAAACATTAGAATAGACACACTGTTTAGAACACAGTTTAAACATAGTTTGACCGCCCACACTGACCTCTCAAATTTTTTCCAATTTCTTAACATTTTACGCTTTATGCTTGTTATACAGTGAAGGAAGAAATCGAATCAATTCATGAACTATTTGAAATGCGTTATTCAGGATTTTGTTTGTTATTCTGTCTCTCACTGTTCAAATAAACCAACCATTCAAATGATAGACTGTCTTTGTCAGTGGGCAAAAGTACAAAATCAGCAGGACGAATACTATCTTCATTCACTGTACATGAGATATGCTTAAAAACAGTATTTAATTGTACATTTTTGTAAAAAGTATTGTTTACTTTGTTGTTTATTTTTCATTAAACTATGTACTCGATTGGCTAATCATTTGAATGTACAGAGGAGATGTAGGAATTTAGATTCAAAACTCTCTTTAAGCCAGGTTCAAAAGGACATTTTCTACAAAATAACCAGGGTAAACAGCATTATGTGTGGGTCCAATCCAACATAATCCTGTGTTCATGTTTGTGTGTGTGTCTCACCATCAGTGCCCCAGTCTCGTTGTTAGCCATGTGTGGGTCCAATCCAACATAAACCTGTGTACATGTGTGTGTTCTCTCACCATCAGAACCCCAGTCTCGTTGTTAGCCATGTGTGGGTCCAATCCAACATAATCCTGTGTACATGTGTGTGTTTCTCTCACCATCAGTACCCCAGTCTCGTTGTTTGCCATCATTACAGAGATTAGACAGGTGTTGGGTCGCACAGCCGCCAACACATCTTCCACTTCCACCCTCCCCGTCACCTTGGAAACAGCCACCAACGTCACATCTGGGACCAAAACATGGTAAAGACCATGTTAGTTGATGGCCACCACTAGCCTTGTATTAAACAGATTAGCTGAAAGCCTTGTGAGAAGCAGACTGACCATTGTAATAAGCAGACTGACCACTAGCCTTGTAATAAACAGACTGACCACTAGCCTTGTAATAAACAAACTGACCACTAGCCTTGTAATAAACAGACTGACCACTAGCCTTGTAATAAACAGACTGACCATTGTAATAAGCAGACTGACCACTAGCCTTGTAATAAACAAACTGACCACTAGCCTTGTAATAAGCAGACTGACCACTAGTCTTGTAATAAGCAGACTGACCACTAGTCTTGTAATAAACAGACTGACCATTGTAATAAGCAGACTGACCACTAGTCTTGTAATAAACAGACTGACCACTAGCCTTGTAATAAACAGACTGACCATTGTAATAAGCAGACTGACCACTAGTCTTGTAATAAACAGACTGACCACTAGTCTTGTAATAAACAGACTGACCACTAGTCTTGTAATAAACAGACTGACCACTAGCCTTGTAATAAACAGACTGACCACTAGTCTTGTAATAAACAGACTGACCACTAGTCTTGTAATAAACAGACTGACCACTAGTCTTGTAATAAACAGACTGACCACTAGTCTTGTAATAAACAGACTGACCACTAGTCTTGTAATAAACAGACTGACCACTAGTCTTGCAATAAACAGAAAAACATAATAGTTACAGCTAATGCTAATGGGTTGACTTTACAGAGTCTAATTGCAATTAGCTCGTATTTAAATATATCATTATCAACACCATATCAGCATCTTCCTCCTACTCCTCCTCATCATCACTAAAACATCTCTATTATCTACATCATAACCACGTCGACATCTCCCTCCATCACCGTCCTCATCTAAAGTCCCGTATGGACCCAAGAAACAGAGTGTTTAATCCCACCCGCCTCGGCGATCGTCTGCAGGTTCTCCGCGGTCAGTCGAACCGAGTCATGCTCGACGTTGGAGATGATCACGTGAGGCAGAGGGCAAGCCGAGGACCTCTTGCTGTCGTCACGTTGATGAAGGCTCCCGCCTCCCCGTTCCGCCGTCCTGCAGCTCTCCCGGTATGCCTCTAGGGCGCTGTGGAACACCAGGTTGTTGGCCTGAGGGGAAAGAGGGAAATGTAACATCCAGTTAATCACGCATTATCAACATACGCATTTGGTAAAGGCTGTCAATTCTTACCTCAGTGCCCCCGGACGTAAATATGATGTCACCTGGTTTCCCACCAACCAGCCTAGCAACGCTGTCTCTGGCCTGAGCGATGATGGCCTTAGCCTTCACCCCTGGAATTAGGAAATACAACACAGGCGACAACTTAAAACACTGGCCAAAAAACGACCATGAGCTGTACCCTGTCCAACATCCTCTTCTCCACTCCTCGTCTGCGCTTGGAGTCACCTAGGGACTATTTGGGTGTGTGTGTGTGTGTACGGTGACGATGGCTGACCTGCTGTGTAACTGCTGCTGGGGTTTCCCCAGGCCTCATGCAGGGCTTCAGTTATTGCCTGGATGACCTCAGGCTCTAGAGGTGTGGTGGCGTTGTAGTCCATATAGATCCTGTCACACAAACACAAAGTTTAAGGACATCGTATAAAACCACCAGGGCTGGTGGGAGTCTCTGGAAAGTTGATGCTAAATGGAATTGGGATGACTAATCAACTGGGCTAAGTTAAAGCTAAATGAAATAGGGATGACTAATCAACTGTTAATAGCATGTGGCGGAGAAACCTAACACAACGGAATGACTTAAAAATGAATACAATAAACTAAAATAAATCAGACTGAGGGTGAAGCGTGAGTTCCGTGATCACTTTCCCATCAACCCAATGTACAGCAAGAAACTGATCTGAAAAACACAGTGATCACACACACACACACTTGCACTTACTTGTCTTCATCCCTGTCTGGAGTATACGTGTGTACAAGGCCATCTAATGGGAGACCCAGATGTGTGTGTCCCTGGTCAGACGTCCGGTGGTCAGGTGCCAGGTGACTGTGGACACCTGGATCCACACTGTCTTTCGTGCAGGAGCTTCCCTTAGTTGGTTCAGTCATGACCTGCAGGCGTGAGCATTTCCACAGTGTTTATACCAAGGCTTAAACACACCTTTAACATCAGTTGAATTCACTAAGTGGCCTAAAGATAGCTGGTTTATGAAATGAATGTGCTATACACAGGTTAAGTCTTGATGATGCTATAATATCATGTTAGCGTTGCCCTGTCAAATTGTAGGGTTATGGATAGCAGTTAGTTTGCGATATTTTATTTATTTGTAAACACACACAAAACTTTAAACACATGCAAATACGTGGATCGGGAAGGCACTGTACTATGTAGCTTATAAATGTGACATTAACACATGTGTCGGTGGTGTGTTGCAAAGCATTTCAATGAGACACGTCAGAGATATTATTAGACACGTCCAATGCCTTATATTATAGTTGACCTAAACATATACTAGTTAAATACGTAAATACAGAACATCATCGGTCGTGATAAGCATTTAGAAGAAGATGTAATGTGCAATAAACATAATTATCAGTGCAAACTACCCGATCTATATGCATTAGTCTGATACAGAATACGCTTACTAGACTATAGCTGACGTTAGTTTACTACTGTGTTACCGAATGTAAAATGTCACATTTATTATCACTGAAACAAGGTGTACTTAATGCATCTCATCACTCGTCAAATAAGCTGAGAGTGCAGTTTATATACCGTTGTCAATGACTCCCCAAGACGCGTTCAGATGGTCCCAACCCGGAAATGTAGTGTTGACACAGTTAACCCCTCCCCTTCCTGTGTGTAACCGGAAGTGTTGACACGGTTAACCCCTCCTTTTCCTGTATGTATCCGGAAGTGTTGTACACTGCTAAAAAGAATAAAGGGAACACTTCGACAACACAATGTAAGTCCAAGCCACCTCCTGATTAATCAATTGATTGTCAATCAGTGTTGCTGTCCTAAGTGGACAGTTTGATTTCATAGAAGTGTGATTGACTTGGAGTTACATTGTGTTGTTTAAGTGTTCCCTTTATTTTTTAGAGCATTGCGTATTCATTTGGTGTCTAATTGGCAGCACATAAACCTTGATGTTAACTTAATGCCACACAATCAATACAATCCACGAAAAATAATGTACTTATAAATAGTCCGTTTGCTCATGGTTAAAACAAAATTGACATGTCAGTATGCAGTGTTGCATAAGTTCCACGTTTATTTAATATCCGACAATGTGTTCAGTGTACACTTTTGATGCTTACTCCAACACTCAAATAGAGACAGTGATTTTAACTACTTTTTTATGATACACTGTTCACAGCAGTCATGTGTATTTATTTACAATGCAAAATAACATGAAGGGAAAAAATAAAAAATGTGATTTAGTAGGTTCAGTTTGCCAGAGCAAAGCATCTGATTACATATGGACGCAAACACAATCAAAAGAATTATGATGAAGATGATTTGGTAAACCGAAAGATTAAAGCAGCTTCGTAAAGTCTGTTGATAGATAATATGGTGGATGTTGATGTTCGTGTTCAGCAAAAAAGGTGACAGACAGTGTAGCTATATGTCACAAAGGGTACATTTTTCCTTTAGTGCACTAGTGTTGACCAAAAAACAAGGTCTAAAATAGTGCACTAGGGTAGAGAAGGCAGTACCCCAGAGTACAGGATACATTTTTAATCCAAATGTGTTTCCTCTGGACTCGCTATTATAAGGGACTTGTACTGTCCAGTGTAACTTTAGTTTCCTAATATTGAAAACTGAAAGGTCGAACTAAAACCAGCGAAATACGGCCATCACACACTGCAATCAAATGGGATTAAGGTTTGATATAATAATAATTATAATAATGTACATTCTGAAGGCCTATGTGCTATTCGATGCATGTCGTCAAACCGAATCAGTTTTTTTTCTTCAATTAATTCAGTCGATACAGA
Organism: Dallia pectoralis; assembly: GCA_029465975.1. Classification (NCBI taxonomy): domain Eukaryota; kingdom Metazoa; phylum Chordata; class Actinopteri; order Esociformes; family Umbridae; genus Dallia; species Dallia pectoralis. The sequence continues at coordinate 11,120,157 of CM055751.1, forward strand.
CGAGCGTTAAGGAAATTAAACCGATACAGACGGCGCGGAAACCCGAGCACAGTGAATGTAGTTATAACCTCTCAATCACACACGAAGCCAGAATCCAGTTCCACACTTTGTAGTACAAGATTATGATTTCAAAATACACACGTAGCATTATAGCTGTCGCTGAGCAGTGGGCTATACACTGATATGTGTAAATTACACTACAAGTGTTATTATATATGAACATTACAGTCTAGTCAAATGTAATTCACAGCTATTGAAACGCTCGAAATGGCAATTGTATGTCGACGGTGGTACAATGCACATATTCAAATATCACCATCATATCTCTTTCAAAAACATCATATCTCTTTCAAAAAAACGTTATTCTGCCCTCCTACTTTGCACTAGTGCCTCTGTAGACAAACGATATAAGTGCCATATTACTCATTTCTCTTGCTGAGCATGTTCTGTGGGCTGGTGTGCCTACGACATGTTCCTAAACACAACAGAATGCCACAGTCAGCTCTCTACCGTCAACGGATAAACCTCAATCAAAAATGATCATGGAAGAAAGGGCTCAATCAACCCTGTGTAAACACCCGTGGCTGGAAGGCCATGGATAGTGGGAGGGACCAATAAGACGCCTTCTCTCTGGAACCGACAAAAACCTAAAAGAAAAGCCAGGCTGTGTGGTAAAGTGTGTTACATAATAATAGAATGTGTAATACAGCATGTTCATCTCAATTCACTCAAAACCTTGTTACGGGCATTTGTATTCTTTTTTTATATACATCCGATCAGCAACTTGTAATTATTCTGCTTTCCTGTGCCACTATACGTCCACAAGAATACGACAAGAGCAGTTAAATGGGAAGCAAATGGGACCAGAAGGAAATGAATACAGAAATGAAGAAGGACCAGCCCAAGTGTCCTACATGATCTGCTGAAGTGGTTCTAATGAAATCTTGTTACAATTTGGTAAAAATCGTGTCTAAAAATCGATTTATGTTATATGACAACTCAAAGTCAGTCTACAAGTGTGTTATACATTTCAAGTGTCTACAGCAACAGTATATCAATCACCAAACAGACACGACGTCTATTGGTCTGTGTGTGCATAATCAGATGGCGGTTTACTGGACACAACAGTAGACACATCTAAAAAGGCACACTATATCCTAAATATGGAATGTGACTGGGGACCAATGGAGAGGGGGAACGGAAAAGAGAGATCCAAAAGCATCTGGCGGCTCAGATATAATGAAGGTTTGATCGAAGAGAGAGGCCCGACCACCCGGTTCAACGTACAAATATTTTCTTTGAGAAAGAATCTCTGTGTCACGTCTTTGTCTCCAGTATCACAATGTGAGAGACCAGGGGCCGTATCACACTGAGAGACCAGGGGGCGTATCACAACGTGAGAGACCAGGGGCCGTATCCCAACGTGAGAGATCAGGGGGCGTATCCCACCCTGAGAGACCAGGGGGCGTATCCCAACGTGAGAGACCAGGGGGCGTATCCCAACGTGAGAGACCAGGGGGCGTATCCCAACGTGAGAGACCAGGGGCCGTATCCCAACGTGAGAGACCAGGGGCCGTATCACACTGAGAGACCAGGGGGCGTATCCCAACGTGAGAGACCAGGGGCCGTATCGCAACATGAGAGACCAGGGGCCGTATCGCAACGTGAGAGACCAGGGGCCGTATCACAATGGGAATAACCTGAGGCCCTTCAATCTGTGCGTCCCACTTTGTCTTTGATTAAGTTATTATTGATGTCGATTATAGGCACAATCTCTATAGCAGATTTAATTTTGTGTTTAGTAAAGTGAGATCGTGGGCCAGGCAAAACACTTAAAATCCATCGACGCCAGCATGACGGTATGATTCAAATAATGCATAGCAACTTAACCGCAACATATAGAAGCAGATTTTGTAAAGTTCTTTCTCGGGGGCATAGCACTATTCACTTGTGACCACAGCATGATACGGGCAGGTCATAGGTCAATGTTATCAAAAGATTGGAGGAACTCATACTAAAAAAAGTGCCTTGTGCAGAAATTGCACTGTACTACTTTATAAATATAAATGTCTTTGTAAATAAATACATGCGGAAATAAATAATAATGTTGTTAAATATCTAAATATATCACATCTCAAAAACAGAATTAGGTCAGAATTGGGTCAGTGTTAAATTTGGAATGGGTTTTTCGTAGTTCTCTTATTTTATACAGACAGTGAGATGTCTTCGTATCGCCCATATGGAGTAGCTACACTGTCATCTAGTTGTGTCAGAACACCAGCGAGGAAATTGCATCTGGATGCCTTCTAAACAACAGCCTATCTCCTACATGGTGCACTGCTCCTGACCATACACTCCATTGTACCTGGTCAAAAGTAGTGTGCCACATATTTATTAGTGTGACATTTGGGACACTGGTGCGTGACAGGAAAATTACCCCGACGTCGACAGTTATCAGGAGCTGCGGTGCCCCGTCCAACTGAGCGGAGGTGGCATGGAAATCGAGATGGGACGAGAGGCACGAGACGAGCAACAACTGGCAATTTTAGTTCTTCAACCTTGGTATTTTTTTTTTACTTTTTTTTTTTAACTGAGCACATCCTAGTTTGCTGGAGCCGACGTTCACTTCGATAACTAACTTGTTTAAACATTGTAGAGAGTAACAATAGAAAGACCGTCAGTTAAATATATCTCAAGTCTGTGGAACATCCAGCATGTTTTTTTGTCTGTACGGTAAGCTGAGGCGCGACACTATAGCGACGTGAAGAAAAGCCCATCGTTCAGGGAGCTTCTTCATTTTTTGTTTCCTACAGGAATAAACATTTTTTTTTTCATGAAGCCCAATGTGTTGCTGACGATTACAAAACGGTACATCATAATAACGACTAGTCCTCCGATTGCCGTCTTTCATTCTCCGAGGAGCAAAACCAACCGGTAAGGCGACGCAGCTTAGATGCAGTCCTTATGTGGCAACCCGTTACCTTTATAGCACGCCAACCCGTCTGAAGGTAACATGGTTCCACCACGGACTGACCCCAAACCTCCTGACTTTACCAGAAAGTCCGTGTTGGCAGAATGAAGAATGAGAAATTGGAAGGGCTTCTGAGGAGGGGGTGAAGCTGAAGATGGGGCCCTCACAGACTGACATGGGTACAGAGCTGACGCACGGACGGACAACTGTGGAGGGCTACGTGAGATACACCGGTGGTCCGCTCGTGACGAACTGAGCGTGTGCAGATGGAGCTCGGAGCGGGTCGGTTATTGGTGTAGCCGAGGGGTCAACATGGGGGTCATCGGGTGTGGGGGATCTATGTACACTATGTTAGTCTCTTGGGGTCTCTCGAACAGTTTTCGCTCTTCTCCGTGGGACGTGTTGTTGTTTTTTGAGCGTTTCACATTCTCATCTGTCCGGCTCTTCTTCTGGAGAGTTTTGATCTGAGTGGGAAGAATGAGAGAAAATTATTATTATTTTTAAATATGTTTTAGTTTGTTACATAGCTACTTGAAGATAGCATATGGTACACTGGTGAGTAATACATCTGGCGTTGGTATGCTCCCATTTGATATATATATATATATATCATGTTTTAGTTTTTGCACACATGAACAGTGTATTAAACCAAAGTCCATACCGCTTTATATTTTAAGTCTGTTCTACTCGCCACCATGGTCTTCAAACCCACAACCCTTACGATGCAAGCGAAGCCCTCTGCCCTCTGAGTAAGGCGCCCCACATTACCTGATGTGTAACCTCACAACTATGCTCCCCGTGTGTCTGTGAGCGCCCCACATTACCTAATGGGTAACCTCACAACTATGCTCCCCGTGTGTCTGTGAGCGCCCCACATTACCTAATGGGTAACCTCACAACTATGCTCCCCGTGTGGCTGTGAGCGCCCCACATTACCTGATGGATCCAGCCAGGAGAGGGTTGAAGGCGTACAGCCAGTCGTGCATCTCCTTGTCATTTCCGGCTTGTAGCAGGATGCCGCGGTGCTCTGTGCACACTGCAAATGTGTTGGGGGTCTGGCGGGGAGAAACAGAGATAATCTTAGTACAGTTACGACCACCGGGGGGTTAGCTAAGCTGAGTTCAGGATTGTTAGTTCATTACCAGGATAGAAAACATTTTTTTCTTTTTCCCAAATAATGTTGACAAAGAAAAGTGAACTGTAAAATGAATTGTTTTGAACTTTCCCTACCGTCGACCTAATGCTAATTTTAGAGAATCAATAGGCTATATTCAATTTCATGTAACTCCATCTTTATCCTATATTTGGCTATTGATTTCTAACTGGTCAAATAAGCTGTATCTAATGCACACTTTTTACTCAACATGTATCATTCTAAATGCTAAAATAATTAATTCATGCTAAATTAATATAGCGTAACTGAACACAGGTATGGATTTCAGGTAACGTCAGGCCACCTCCTGATTGATCACTTGAACTAATATTGTAGCAGCCTAACAGAAGGGCCATATTATGTCTGTGGGATCCGCAAACACGCCCTGCCTTCACCGAAGCTCGAAACGAGGGATTGGCGCGGAGGAAAACGGCGGTTCCAACCTTGAGCATGGCCTGCTGGTCCTCACTGTACTCCACATGGGCGGAGGAGAGGTTGAGTATGGCCCTCTCCACGCTGTCTCTCTCGCTGTTGTAGATGTAGACGTAGGGCCGTCGCACCACCACGAAACGCTTCACCCAGCCGTTGGTGTGCGGCTCCAGGAAGTGCAGGTGACCCTTCTTCGACACAATGGGGCTGGCGGAGAGATCATTTTCAGATTTGCTATAAAAGCGGAAGCCAGAGGAAGTGGTTCCTGCATTCATTTTTTACGGATCCCTTGTGGGAATCAAATCTACCAACCAACAAACCAACCAACCACAAATCAATCATCCAAAGTCTGCAGACTTTTACCTGACCCGTATCTCCTGGATATCGGGGACAAAGCGGCGGGCCCTGGGCTTGACCTCTGGGGCAGCGACCCCACTGGGGCCAGGGGACTTCTTGACCTCTATATCCCGCTGTGAGCAGTCAGGGTTCGGGCTGGAGCAGCCGGATCGGGGCGTGGGGGTTCTAGGTACAGACAGGTGAAAGAGATGACTAATTGGTTGCACACACAGAACTGGGCCTCAAAACCTCTGTTGTACATGGTTTAAGAAGTTAACGTATACAATGACTCATATTGCTCATATTGTAACATTGTTGTACGAGGCAGCTTTATTGTCATGCAAAAGCATCAGGCTGCAGAAACAGCTTTTGGCCAGGCACGGCACATGCTCTGAGGAACTTGGCACCACTGACCGGAGGCCTTCGGTCTTCGGGTAGCAGCCCTCCACCAGTGAGGGGCACGTCGAAGACGGGGTTAGGGTGTTGAAAGCCACGGCAGAGGTCGACTCCCTCAGCAGAGTCACTGACATCTCAGACAGCTGAGAACCCGCACACAACAAAACACACACACGTATATTCATGTCAATTCCCCGCCTGGAAAACAGCGTTGTCATATGACGAGTACCTCACACGCTGTACAGAAGAGTTGGGATATATCTACACGATGCAGGGTGAAACAGGAAGCCCACCTTGCTTTCACTGGCACTGACGCAAACATGACTGTACTCTCTGTTGAACGAGTGGGAGAGGAGCCTCAGACACTGGTGGGGAAACAGACATGTCGTTGTGCTTTACTAATGACAAGGTCTAACTGGACCAGAGGGTATCACAGTCAAAGTGTCAAGATCACCTTCGAAACAGAGACGGTACAGAATGGAGACGTGTGAGCCACAGGTACTGTCTCTGAATGAATCCGTCTGAAAAAACACGGCTGACACTGACCTTAGTGGCTAGCTCTATCTGCCGCTCGTTAGGGGCATCGTCAGCGGAACTGAGGGCGTGGCCGTCAGGCACGTGAGGAGAGTCACTCTGCTCCTCCGACAGACAGGACGGCAGCCCTTCCTGAGCCAGCAGCAGGGTGGACTCCAGCTTCTCCCGGAGAAGCAGGTAGTGTCTAGTCTTCTCCACCTACAACAACAGGGAATAACGTCAGTAAGTATCTAACCCTGATATCAACCCTAGCCAATGTTCTAGAGAAACAGGCTCTAACTGCTGCTTCACAATGAGGTAGAGGTTTAGGGTGTAGATGTAGGGTTTAGCTAGGGGGCATATGGTCTAGTATGACATATATACCTCTTCTAGGAGACTGAGTTTCTCCAAGTCCCACTGGTGGTCCAGGATAAGGCTGTCACTGCGAGGTCTCCACCCAGCCAGGTTCTCCTCACCGCGCACATAAGCCACTGAGGTGTCCAGCACCCGACGCCGGCGCCTCTGCATGCCTGTAGGGAGGAGGGTCAGGTGGAGGGTCGGGGAAGAGGAGGGTCAGGTGGAGGGTCGGGGGTGAGGAGGGTCAGGTGGAGGGTCGGGGGAGAGGAGGGTCAGGTGGAGGGTCGGGGGAGAGGAGGGTCAGGGAGAGGGTCGGAAGGAGCGTTGGGGAGAGGAGGGTCAGGGAAGAGGAGAGTTTGGCGAAGGAAAGTTCGGAGTAGGGTTGGAAGGAGGGTCGGGGAAGGTCGGGTGGAGGAGGATTTGAGGGAAGAGCGCAGATGTTAGCCTTGAAAAGAAAGTCTCTCTCCTCACCTATCAGAACTTCAGTCAAAGACAGATGAATGGACACCGAGTCCCAAACTGCAGGGAGAGACGATGGTGGATGATCTCACCTGGACTCCCATGATCCGCCAGGTGACAAAGGCTGACCTCGTACACACCCGTCACCCGGTTACTGCGGAGAGACTCTGGGGTTAATGGCATGCTAAGCAGTTCCACTGACTTCATCCTCCGGGGGAAACAACAGAAACATAGAAATGTGTCGTCGCTGCGAGGAGGCAACCAGGAAATTTCTCGGTAACCGACCTTGTCTGTCTTCCAGGACTACGGCAACAACGAGTGTTCGGAATACTAGGAGACTTTTCACACTCACCCCTCCACTGGACGCAGACTTCCTGTGCCAAACAGGTTTCTGATTGATCGGGAGGCAGGGAGCTTGGCGTCTCGAGAGTAGAACACCATGCAGAAATCTTTGGTTACGACCGTGGGCTGAGTGCAGTTCTCCATCTAAGGAAAGGAGAAAGATCAAAAGCTCATCTCACGGCCTTCTAGATCATATCGTCAGACACAATAGCTTTAGTCTAGATGCGGTCAGTTAGGTCACATTCCAAACAATAAAGACCAAGGATCAGGTTAAGAGCTCTTCGAGAAGCAGACAGTCAATAGACAATCTGACATAGATGCCGGTTGGAAAAAAAACACAACATCCCAATAGCTCTAAGATACAAACATATCATCCGAAATCTTCAGTGGATATGAGTTCCCTCTGATGCTTTGTAAGCTCAACAAGGTTTTTGTTTCGTATTTTCCCCCTTGTTTTTCAATGGAGTTCACGTTATAGGTCACATTAAAGGTGAAAAAAGGTCTGACATGATTTATCTTTGTCTCATTTTTTCACGTCACATAAACCTGGCATATGAACAGGGTAGTGTAGACTTTTTATATCTGCTATACGTGTACAAGCTAGAAAGACAAGTCCATATAAACCCAATAAAGAGCAAGATCGAACTACAATCCGAGACACGCTACCTCCAGGTATGCTGACACCGTCATGTAGATCTTCTCTCCGTAGGGGGTGACGCGGTTCAACAGCAGGGAATTGTGCATGGAACTGTCCCAGGCTGCCTCGAAGCGGTAGAACGTCCTGACGAGTAGTGCAGAGGGATGGAGGGGGGAGAGAGGGGAGTTAATGGAGCTGAGAGAACGGAGAGTTTCTCCACCTCTGTCTGAACTCTGGTCCGCCCATTTGACTAATGGACACAACCCCCTGATGAAAGCAACTCTGTCCCCGGACGTACGCTGAGAGGGATTCTGGACGGGTGGGTCCTGGCACTTGTTGTGTTAAATGTCTGACAACTGTTACTATACTGCTACTATACTGTTACTATACTGTTATTATACTGCTACTACATTGTAACTATACTTCTATTGAGGTAATAAAAGTGTTTAGAAGCATTTGTGTCATTGTTTGTTTTGTGTACACAAATTGGCGTGACAGTATCTGTGTGTTGTGTCTGTGTGCGTGAGGAAAACGTGTACGTAGGAGTCAATCACTGAGATCATCATTAGAAGGTCCTATCTATTCTACACAGTCTAGACATGTTGTATGTTAACGAGATCTTTATCTAAAAACAGTAATGTTGGATCCTAAACGGCTAAACAATTAACACAGATTTCCAAGACACAAATTCAGTAGAGGAGTCACATCGTTTGGGGATAAGGACAAAGGAATTGCATGCAACAGAACCATTTAGTTGGTTGTCTTACAATAACATGAGGATCAATGGCTAAATTGGTACAGAACAAAAGAGTGATGAAAGATGACAGAGGAGAACAGGTGACACAGGAGAACAGGTAAGGCTGCAAAAATCTGGGAATTTTCTTTAAAAAATCACAGGTTTCCGAGAAGTTACTGTTGGCGGACTTCCATACCCAGAAAAAACTTGAAATCCTCCAAACAGGTTTTTTGGGAAAACCTGGGATATGGAAAACTATTTTTGCAACCCTAAAACAGTAAAGGACAGGACAGGGGTGAGTAGAAATACCTATGGTTTATTCCCAAGGAAATGCTTTGGGAAAACAGGAAGGAGAAAACCAGGGCAACAATAAAAGATGAGTCAAGAAGAGAAAATGTTGTGGTTGTGAGCTTGGTTGTGATGCGTCTGGTAACCCAGGATAGCCTGGCCTCTGATCTGGTTTCCCAGGATAGACTGGCTCCAGATCTGGTATCCCAGGATAGCCTGGTCCCTGATCTGGTATCCCAGGATAGCCTGGTGTCTGATCTGGTATCCCAGGATAGCCTGGCCCCTGATCTGGTATCCCAGGATAGCCTGGCCCCTGATCTGGTATCCCAGGATAGCCTGGCCCCTGATCTGGTATCCCAGGATAGCCTGGCCCCTGATCTGGTATCCCAGGATAGCCTGGTCTCTGATCTGTTATCCCAGGATAGCCTGGTCCCTGATCTGGTTTAGTTCAATAACCTGGTTTCCCAGCATGTTGTGCATTCTTACCAACAGTGACCACGAGACATATCCCATCCACTTCTAACAGCAGATTGTTTATCGTTGATTTAATAATCAGATTGTGAACAAAACATCTGAACAAAACCATGAGGTCCTTCGACAACGTTCAGTTCTGATTCATCCCGAGGATGTAATCCCTTAATCCACCTCAAATTACTCAGACCACGTTCTCATCAACCTCATCTCAATCCTAGAAAGACGCACAAGAGTTACGGTTTTGACGTTAAATTAAGTGATCCATACGTTCAGTTGTAATTGCTTCCAGTCACTGTTCCTTTGTGAGATGGAGAATGTGCACCAGCAAGCACAGATAGTCTTACAGGGTCCACCCAAACCTAATGGATCGAGTTGTGTGCGACTGACACGTTGAGCGTCGCCAGAGCATTATGTTTAATTGCCTTGCTCAAGGGCAGAAGAACAGATGTAACCGCCAAGATATCGATCTAACACTGACCACCACTTGTCAAACAACCCCTCCTTGGGAGATAAAATACCATCTACTATTCTCGTCCTCCGGTGACGACGTCGATTAACTCGATGTGGCGTCAGATCAAACGGGACAAACCACCTCCCACCTCATCCCACATGATTTACCGCGTGCAGGGATACATGAGGTCTTCCGCTGAGCAAATAATCCCACGTTTCTGGGCCCAACGCCCAGCTCGGCCTGAAATCTTGAAACCTTCAACCCAGCAGAGAAATGCAAGCGGAGACTAATGTTTCTGTATGCCATTAGAAGGGACGGAACAACTCTGATCAGAGTTCAGAGGTCAATATTAGTGATTGGACCAAGGCAAGATATGCCAAGATGTTCCAGTCCCAATGCCAGGATGTGCCAGTCCCACTGCCAAGATGTGCCAGTCCCAATGCTAAGAGGTGCCAGTCCCAATGCCAAGAGGTGCCAGTCCCAATGCCAAGTAATGCGAAGATCTGCGAGTGCCATTTCTGGGATTTGCCAAGATATGCCAAGATGTGCCAGTCCCAATGCCAGGATGTGCCAAGATATGCCAGGATGTGCCAGTCCCAATGCCGGGATGTGCCAAGATATGCCAGGATGTGCCAGTCCCAATGCCAGGATGTGCCAAGATATGCCAGGATGTGCCAGTCCCAATGCCGGGATGTGCCAAGATATGCCAGGATGTGCCAGTCCCAATGCCGGGATGTGCCAGGATGTGCCGGTCTCAATGCCGGGATATGCCAAGATATGCAATGATGTGCCGGTCCCAATGCCAGGATGTGCATTTGATGAGGCCCTCCCGCTGAACAGAGAGATTTACTTTTCTAGCGCTATATTCACAACCTCTCTCCCTCTCATATCCATCTCCATCTTCCCTGTATGCCAAGTCAACAGTTAAGTTTCTGGCATCACATGACAAGAAACCTTGTTTCTGCAGTTTGGCCCGTTTTCACCGAGGCAAAGGGGAGATTTGAACAACTCCGAAACACGATGTGCGGCGAGCGTGCCACAGAGGGACATCTCAAACGGCACCCTAATTTCATTGCGTCGTCCACTATTCTTGTCAGAGGTGGCGTAGGCCACCGGGTAGTGTGCACGGTTGTCATTTGGGATACAAAGAGAGAGAGCTACCGCTGAGGTAATGGTTCCAGGATTGCGGTGTAACATAACGGAGTCTAAAGCACTCTGAGCCTGGCTGAAGGCACATAATACGACTGGAAAGGGGGTGCACTTCACACACAGAGAGGCTTCAGTGACACCCGCTAGACTGATCCCACTGGAGCACTGTTCTCCAGCTCCCTAGTGAGACCTCCTCCCACCCGCTGGGAGGTGACGGGAGGATTACGCCGTTATAGCTTGCTGCATTCGGGGAACCGGTGAGTCATACTCCTCTGCCTGGAGTTTCGACCCCTTGTGCCCGCCTATGGCTGGGTAGTGGTGCCATGTTTCATGTGCCATGTAAACCAAAACTGGAAGGAGATGCTAGTCGCTAAGCAGGCAGCAGCCTGGCGATGTTTACGCTAGAATCTGTCACGGCTATGAGCAGCATCTAAAGTTGGCCACATACCAACCCTGGCACTGTTTCCTTAATTAACCGCTTGTCTTTAATTAACCCTTTGTCCTAAGCTCTGAGGGCACTTTTTCCGTAAATAACACTTTGTCCTAAACTCTGAGGGCACTGTTTCCTTAATTTACCCTTTGTCCTAAACTCTGAGGGCACTGTTTCCTTAATTAACCCTTTGTCTTTAATTAACCCTTGTCCGATGTGAGACGTGTGTGTGTGGGGGGGCAATTAGACTCTCCAGCGGCCCCTTCAAGCCTAGTGAGCTACTCATTATTTTTTAGCCATTTCACACAAAGGAATGAAACAGGAATGGACAGGTGTTACGCGGGGCGTTTATTAAAGGAGGCATCTGAAACTTGATGTATGTAGCAAATAAAATATCTCCGTGAAATAAAAGTGTCTTCGTCACTGAGGGTGATTGCTAGTATAACATAAGGACGGATCGTGGACAGAAAATGTTGTGCTTGATTTTTTTTGAAGTGTGCGAGTCAAGAATCAAGACACTTGCGTGTCCCAAAGTGGATAGTATTCAAGATTCACTTGCCAATCTCTGGGAAATCACCTTGGGAGTTGATTCCACAAATTGTGACCATAAAGGGCACTCTAATTTAAATGCTAAGGGGTTTGGGTTTCACTGGATGTTATTGTCCACAGGACAAAAAGGGGGCCAATCTGAGCTAATTGCCATAGAGACAAGTTTGGGTATTAAGATGGCTTGCCCAGATGACCAGCTTCCGTGGTCCTCAAGTCCCCACAAGCAAATGTAAAACAAAAATACAAAAGTACGACAAAAATGTTTTAACTTTTCTGCACCTTCAGAAAGCCAAAACCGGATTAAAATCAATTGATTCCATAACTTTCTTTGATTCCAAAAGTGCTTTTAGAAAGCATGTTTATGATTTTATCAATGCTTTAGCTTATTCAACAAGACACAAACTAAAATCCTCAATGTCCAATAAAATAGATGGTGTAACATTACTGCACTCTAGTGGCACTGCAGAGGACAGAGGTTCTTAGAAGCTCTACAGCGGCGGGGAAATTAAATGGGCAAAATGGCCAATAACGACCGTTGTATTTATTCACCTTATTGAAGTGTCATACTTGCAGCCTGTTAGGATAACCTGCTGGGCCGTTGGTATATGTAATACCTGTTGGGGCGTTGTAATATGTAATATGGTATAATTTTACAGTAGGCTTATCAACGTTTGCTACGTTAACCCCTTCAAATTGCTACATTCTGCAGTGTAGAGTTTTTCTGTAAATGTCCCTGAAAGACACCAGGTCCAAAAACACAAGACAGAGGCTGAAATGCTGGTCAGACGACACCTCCGACATACACAGCCGGTCAAGCTCAGCACCTAAAGTGGCAGGCGAAGCAAGCCATGCATGTAACCCAGCAACCTTCAGCTGCAACCCAAGTCCCAAGCCCCACCCCCAAGCCCCAGGCCCCACCCCCAAGCCTCAACTTCAACCTCAGACCTGCACCCAGCTCAGCAACAAACACAAACAGATAAGAGCCAAAGGGAGAGCAAGAAAAAGAGAGAGGGGAGAGAGTGCCAAGACACCTTCCATTCTCTCACATTTCTTCATGCAGCATGGAGGGACACAAAAGAAAAAGAAGCCAAGGAGAGGCAAGAGAACCATGAACCACAGTGGAAAACGATGGCAACGGAGCGATGGATGGATGAAAAGAGTGTTTCAAAATGGAATGAGTGGAGAGAGAAATATAGATCCTACAGTCAGATGAGACCGAGGGATGGGATATATATATATATAAATCTGAACAGAAGCAGAGTGGGACGTGATATAAATGATATACCTAGGGATGTCCGAATCAAGAAACTGTCTGCGAAAACACAAAACAACAATCTGTTAGCGGGTGTGACTGTAGGGAGAAGAATGCCAGCAGCGGTATCAGCGTGTGGTCTCGTAGTGATGACCTCACAGGCTCTTGTGTTAGTCCGTTGTGATGACAAGCAAACCAGGTCTGTGGAATGATTGTAACACTTAGTGGGGAAAGGTTATCAGCAAAAAGCAGTGTTTGTTAAACCAAGAGCGGAGGTCATGGAATTTATTAGTACAAAGTTGAGAGTGTTCTCACCAGAAAACGACATAAATTTTTACAATGAATAGTTGATCCAGAAGTAAAGGTTTGTAAACTAACATGGTGAGCTCTTCCAGCATGATGGAACGCTTCAAAGAGTTAGTTATGATGCTTAATGAGTTTGGGTGGGTTAGTTGTGATGCTTGGTGACTTTGTGACTTGGTGAGATTTCTTCTATTTGTTAGATTGAATGAGTAGGTGGAGATGCTTAGTTATTTTGGGTGATTTAGTTGCAATCTGTGAGTTAGTTATGACGCGATGAGTTGAGTGCCTAGCGATTTTTGGATGAGTTGCATGGGGCGATTACTTAATATGTATCGAGTTAGTTGTAATTTAAGTCAGTTATTTGGGAGCATTTACTTGGGAGAATTAGTTGTAGTGATTAGTGAGTTTGAGTTGTGAGGCCGACTGTGTTTATTTGAGTTAGCTATGATGCTAAGTTTGTGTGGGTCCGTGGCTATGATGCTAATTTAGTGGGGGTCCATTAGCTATGATGCTAAGCTCGTGTGGGTCCGTTAGCTATGATGCTAAGCTCGTGTGGGTCCGTGGCTATTATGCTAAGTTAGTGTGGGTCCGTTAGCTATGATGCTAAGTTAGTGTGGGTCCATTAGCTATGATGCTAAGTTAGTGTGGGTCCATTAGCTATGATGCGAAGTTCGTGTGGGTGAGTTATTTGCGTTGCTTAGTGAGGATGACGATGGGTGTGAAGGTCAAAGACCTGAGGTGAACATGACCCTGTGACCATGGCAACAGGCAACATGGAGATGGTCTTGTGTGGGTGGCATGACGGACTGACGAAGCACAGCAGCAGAAGGTCTAGTGATGACGAAACATCCCTCTAAATAAGCAGTGGGCTGTAGGCCCACCCCACACCATCGTAGTGCTGCCGGTCTATAGAACCCCCCCTGTGAAGGACTGAGGACCGATGTGAGATCAATGTGATCGATCGTTATCTGTGCACTTCGTGGATAATTACCGGGGTTTCCTCATTTAGTATGTTGGCTGTCTCCCTAGGTCTAACATTGATCACGTGACCTCGTTCATCAAGGCTAACCCAAACGCACATTGATTTGTTGAGCACCGAGCAGCTGGGGAAAATAAAGCGTTTTAAATGGCCAACATCACCTCGTGCCAAGTCTGTTAAATCATTCATGATGGGCGCGTTGACCGTGCTGGCTGTAAGCATTCAGAGTTTCTGCCTGTCAGCGCTGTGGGAACCATGCTATAGCCCGGGTGCACTGTGGAAACCATGCTATAGCCTGGGTGCACTGTGGGAACCATGCTATAGCCCGGGTGCACTGTGGGAACCATGCTATAGCCTGGGTGCACTGTGGGAACTATGCTATAGCCCGGGTGCACTGTGGGAACTATGCTATAGCCCGGGTGCACTGTGGGAACCATGCTATAGCCCGGGTGCACTGTGGAAACCATGCTATAGCCTGGGTGCACTGTGGGAACCATGCTATAGCCCGGGTGCACTGTGGGAACCATGCTATAGCCTGGGTGCACTGTGGGAACTATGCTATAGCCCGGGTGCACTGTGGGAACTATGCTATAGCCCGGGTGCACTGTGGGAACCATGCTATAGCCCGGGTGCACTGTGGGAACCATGCTATAGCCTGGGTGCACTGTGGGAACTGCCGGTTGCAATCAACCCATGCAGCACGAATGACTGGAGTGCTTCTGATTCCATTACACCCCTGTATGCCCTTAAAAATGCACTAGTTAAGAACGGTGGCTAACAAAACTAGCCCACCATGAAGGGAATATGGTGCCAGTTAGTTTTGGAGAGACCAGATTGTACCCTGTCAGGACGGGTATACAGTGGCTTATCGGGGTCGGGTTATTATTGGGGTGAGGGTATCCAAATAGTGTAAAAAAAACAGAGGCATAGATTCCCCAGGGTGAGAGAATTTTCTCCAGAACACCTTATAGCCTACGTTTAAAACAGGCTAATGGGCGTGTCTTCATGTGGGCTGTGCATTTAACGTTTTGAAGTTCTTAGCGTTGACGCTAAATAAAAAAACAAGAGAAACACAAAATAATGAATCATTGTTAAGAAATCTGTGTGTTTTTGATTCGGTAATGAGGGTAACGTAACATGTCCAGAACTTTAAAGAAAGGTTTACGTCAACTGTTTTGTGAAATGTCAATGTACATGTACAATTAAATGTTGCATGTTATTTCTATAATGTGCGCACTTTACGCTGTCAAATCATATATAATCGAACCCATCCCATTTCAAAGTTAGGGAATAAATCCCCATGGTAAGTCTATGTTAGGGAATATAGCTCTATTCTGGGGTCCCCATGGTAAGTCTATGTTAGGGAGTAGAGCTCTATTCTGGGGTCCCCATGGTAAGTCTATGTTAGGAAATAGAGCTCTATTCTGGGGTCCCCCATGGTAAGTCTATTAGGGAATAGAGCTCTATTCTGGGGTCCCCATGGTAAGTCTATGTTAGGGAATAGAGCTCTATTCTGGGGTCCCCATGGTAAATCTATGTTAGGGAATAGGGCTCTATTCTGGGGTCCCCATGGTAAGTCTATGTTAGGAAATAAAGCTCTATTCTGGGGTCCCCATGGTAAGTCTATTAGGGAATAGAGCTCTATTCTAGGGTCCCCATGGTAAGTCTATGTTAGGGAATATAGCTCTATTCTGGGGTCCCCCATGGTAAGTCTATGTTAGGGAATAGGGCTCTATTCTGGGGTCCCCATGGTAAGTCTATGTTAGGAAATAGAGCTCTATTCTGGGGTCCCCATGGTAAGTCTATGTTAGGGAGTAGAGCTCTATTCTGGGGTCCCCATGGTAAGTCTATGTTAGGGAATAGAGCTCTATTCTGGGGTCCCCATGGTAAGTCTATGTTAGGGAATAGAGCTCTATTCTGGGGTCCCCATGGTAAGTCTATGTTAGGGAATAGAGCTCTATTCTGGGGTCCCCCATGGTAAGTCTATGTTAGGGAGTAGAGCTCTATTCTGGGGTCCCCATGGTAAGTCTATGTTAGGGAATAGAGCTCTATTCTGGGGTCCCCATGGTAAGTCTATGTTAGGGAATAGAGCTCTATTCTGGGGTCCCCATGGTAAGTCTATGTTAGGGAATAGAGCTCTATTCTGGGGTCCCCATGGTAAGTCTATGTTAGGGAGTAGAGCTCTATTCTGGGGTCCCCATGGTAAGTCTATGTTAGGGAGTAGAGCTCTATTCTGGGGTCCCCATGGTAAGTCTATGTTAGGGAGTAGAGCTCTATTCTGGGGTCCCCATGGTAAGTCTATGTTAGGGAGTAGAGCTCTATTCTGGGGTCCCCATGGTAAGTCTATGTTAGGGAATAGAGCTCTATTCTGGGGTCCCCCATGGTAAGTCTATGTTAGGAAATAGAGCTCCATTCTGGGGTCCCCCATGGTAAGTCTATGTTAGGGAGTAGAGCTCTATTCTGGGGTCCCCATGGTAAGTCTATGTTAGGGAATAGAGCTCTATTCTGGGGTCCCCCATGGTAAGTCTATGTTAGGGAATAGAGCTCTATTCTGGGGTCCCCATGGTAAGTCTATGTTAGGGAATAGAGCTCTATTCTGGGGTCCCCCATGGTAAGTCTATGTTAGGGAATATCGCTCCATTCTGGGGTCCCCTATGGGTACCTATGAAGGCGTACATACCTGTCCTCTTGCAGGGGCCTCACACACCCGGCCGACAGGATGTTGAGAGAGAGAATGTTGGGGTCTATGATGGCGTCATCCCCCTCTGGAGTGTTACGGATACGCCCTGAAGTGGAGAAAAATGAGCAAGTTGAAGGAGCAATAGGAGGAGAACTCAGACAAGGTTGTTACCCTACAGTGAGTAACGCTGGAGGCTGGTGATGGGAGGACAGGAGGAGATGTCAGGAAGTGACACGGACAGGCAGGCAGGCAGACACAGACAGGCAGGCAGGCAGACACAGACAGGCAGACAGAGACAGGCAGGCAGGCAGACACAGACAGGCAGGCAGACACAGACAGGCAGACAGAGACAGGCAGGCAGGCAGACACAGACAGGCAGACACAGACAGGCAGGCAGAGCAGAAAGACAGACAGACAGACAGACAGACAGACAGGCAGGCAGGCAGGCAGGCAGGCAGGCAGACACAGACAGACAGACAGAGACAGGCAGGCAGGAAGAGCAGAAGGACAGACAGACAGGACCAGACTCACCCACAACCAGCTCCCTGATATCTTTCCACTCGATGTCTCCTCCCGTTTCATGAACAATCGTCACGGTGATTCTCCTCTGGATTCCCTGGGAGGAAGGAAGGGGGCGAGAGACACATATTGAGATAATGAATAATGAACACAGTTTCAGTGGCGATACACATCTTTGCTTGTTTGACCTTTGACCTCAGGAACGGCCTACCTGGTGAAGCAGGAAGGTCCCGTGACACGGCATGCCTCCTCTGTGGTCCACCACAGCTGGAATATATCTGTATGAAACACAGAGGCGACACCTCATCATTCCACTACACTGTTACAATCAGCATACTGACTTCACATCACAGCCGCCTCCTGGTTAAGGACCACGCCCACGCTGGTGCTGATTATTCATGAGAGAACCACGTAAACCATCCGTGAATCGATACAACAGTCGTACTGTAATACAGCATTTCCGTTCAAACTATGGCTATTGATTAGGAATGTCAGTCGATGTGAACCCGAGAGCCTGTAGCTCTGGGCAACTTCAGCCGGCTGGGGAGGGTCTGGAGGTGCCTGATTGCATCTCCCTACAGACTAGCTGTGGGTGGACCATTACGAAAAGTATCACGCTGATTCTTGGCATCTCCACCCTCGGCAAGACAAATCTGGTTACAATGAACGGCTCGCTTGGAAACTTTGATAAACTATAGAGACAGAACACTCCCCTAAATGTCCAGGTACGGACCACTCCCCTAAATGTCCAGGTGAGTCCTCTACAGAGACAGACCACTCCCCTAAATGTCCAGGTGAGTCCTCTACAGAGACAGACCACTCCCCTAAATGTCCAGGTACGGACCACTCCCCTAAATGTCCAGGTGGGTTCTCTACAGAGACAGACCACTCCCCTAAATGTCCAGGTGGGTCCTCTACAGAGACAGACCACTCCCCTAAATGTCCAGGTACGGACCACTCCCCTAAATGTCCAGGTGGGTCCTCTACAGAGACAGACCACTCCCCTAAATGTCCAGGTGGGTCCTCTACAGAGACAGACCACTCCCCTAAATGTCCAGGTACGGACCACTCCCCTAAATGTCCAGGTGAGTCCTCTACAGAGACAGACCACTCCCCTAAATGTCCAGGTACGGACCACTCCCCTAAATGTCCAGGTGAGTCCTCTACAAAGACAGACCACTCCCCTAAATGTCCAGGTGAGTCCTCTACAGAGACAGACCACTCCCCTAAATGTCCAGGTGAGTCCTCTACAGAGACAGACCACTCCCCTAAATGTCCAGGTGAGTCCTCTACAGAGACAGACCACTCCCCTAAATGTCCAGGTGAGTCCTCTACAGAGACAGACCACTCCCCTAAATGTCCAGGTACGGACCACTCCCCTAAATGTCCAGGTGAGTCCTCTACAGAGACAGACCACTCCCCTAAATGTCCAGGTGAGTCCTCTACAGAGACAGACCACTCCCCTAAATGTTCGTTACTCCTCAAACAAATCACAACGTGGACACTTGTTTTGTATTATCCAAATTGTCCCTCCATGCTAAAACAGTTCATCTTTGAACCCTTTAGACTGCAACCAGAATGAGTCCTTAGGATATATTTCTTGTTACGGGGCTATCGCTGATGACTAAGGCCACATTATGCAGACTTCGTGTTGAGATGTGTTTTAATCAGAGCACACAAAGTACACATCCACCCTCAACAATCCACAGATTTGCCATACATCCACCCTAAAGGATACTTACACTCCGTCGGCCTCGAGCTCGCAGATCTCAAAAAACACCAGCAGGTCGTACTTGCAGTGCCGGGGCCCGGCTGTGGGGCGCAATGGAGCGGTGAGCTTGGTGGCCGGAACTACAGGGGGCAGACGGACAAAGAGGTTACCACCGCACATGCCCACTCACCAGTAACAGAGGACACAGGGCAGCTGTGAAGGGTAGAGGGCTGAAAAAGAGAAGGATTTAGAGATGTGCTGGGAGAGAAAGAGGAGAGGAACCGCTCGGAAGAGTCCGGCGGAATGGGACACAGTCCAGCGGGGGGTGGTACAGTCATCCTTTAACTTTAAATAAGGATGCCGCCATGATATTTGTGTCCATATAAGATGGAAGAATCCCGGGGTAAAGAGTCTGCATTATTCTGTGACTTGTAGCCCAGGTTATGAGAAGGAATAGGAATGAATTATTAAACACATGCACTGAAGTGTGGTCTCAATGTAATTGAATACTGAAAAGGATTTATCGTAGATATTGAAAAAGTCCAAAGAGTTGTTCAGGAGGAGGTCACAGGAGGGAATAACTGTAGGAAAAATCCACGAAACAGTAGCCATTACACACAGTGAGACATGACGAGAGCCAAATCCCAGAAAAATGAATTTCTCATTTTAAATCAGCCGGTCCAATCTCATAAAGTCATTGCCTGATTGGAAACAAGAAGCTACATTATATAAAAAATCATTTTGAATATCCTTTTTAATGCCAAAGACATGCAGTATTTCCAAATTGTACTAAATTAACTAACAACATAGTTTTTTCAATAACCTTCTTGTGATGAAAACTGATAAAATGAGAAGCTATTTTCAGGGATTCTCATTGGCCCAGCCACGCAGATAGTAACCAACCAGGTTTCTGGGCTCTTATAACCGAATATATAGAGAGGGGTGGGGCTGGAAGACATGGTGTCTCCTCCCCCTCCAGGAGAAAGGAGGCGGCCAATCCAGCAGCAGACAGGGCGTGGCCTGACAGAGAGTCTACCAGTGCCCCATTGAACACCTCTGGGACCAGATAGCGAATCAGCTCCAGCGTCTTCTCTCGGTCAGGGGGTGTGTCATCGTCCGCTGCTTTACAGTCATACATACAGTAACATTTACTCAGCAACGTTGAGATCACACAGTAAAACACAGTGTGAAATGCCACACTAACAGAAGCACACTGGCGACATCACTTCACTGGTCATTTGCACAGTCACAAACCCCCAATCAGGGAGCCAGTTGTTCCATGCATTTGATCTATTTAGGAGCTAGCACGCCTGATTGGACTTGCCAACTGACCATCAAGTTCTTGATTAGTAATATCAGGTGTGGAAGTTCAGGGCTAGAAAAAGATTTACTAAGTCTGCGAGTCCCTGAAGTGTAGTCTGTGGGGTACAAACCACGACCATATTCTCAGTCATGCACACGACGTAAAATGGCGCAGCTTCAAATTTACACACAAAATATTCCCATTTCCTATTCCCATTTCTTGTTTGTGAAATCCATTTGTCAACTTGCGGAATAACAAATATTAAGGTCCTGTTTGCTTACCTGGCTTGGAAAGGGGCATGACTTTGGGGAACTGCCTTCTGCAGGGCCGCAGGGGGCTGGTGGAGGACACAGACAGGAAATTTCATGACCACCGTGAGGACAGACAAACTTTATGATAGGACCTTGAATTTCGCTGTAATAACTGGAACTATTGTGAACGTGAGCCAAAAACCTGACATCAACTTTAACACGACTGTTGCATTTTCTACTAACTTGCCTGTTGCCACACCAGATCATTGTCAAAATAGTTCACAAACGACGCTACAGCCAGAGTCGTTTACCTGATGAGGTCCTTGC
The DNA here is from genome assembly GCA_029465975.1 of Dallia pectoralis. Classification (NCBI taxonomy): domain Eukaryota; kingdom Metazoa; phylum Chordata; class Actinopteri; order Esociformes; family Umbridae; genus Dallia; species Dallia pectoralis. Next base: position 11,141,152 of record CM055751.1, read on the forward strand.
AGAGCGGAGCGAAGGCTTGTTTCTGATAGTGGCCGAACACTTCGAACACTATTGGCTGAGTCTTGATGTACTCCACGAAGGACTTGGTGACCTCTACAGCGATCTGTTCAACCAAACAACAAGGTATTAGCTCCAACCGCTCTAAACAACAACACAGATCAGACAGTCACATGTCGAATATCTGTCTTCGCGGATACGTACGTTCTGGACGTGGTAGAAGCCCAGAGGAGGTCCGCGACCCGTGTTCTTCAGCGGCTCGGTTGAAAAGGCCTCGTCGTGGCGGTGGATGAAACTGAAGCGGAAATAGAGGAACTTTAACATTCATTCAGAGTCTGTCGAAATGTCAGAAAGCAATGGAGATCTGATGAAGCGTACTGGCATGAAGAACAGGAGGATTCATTAGAAGAAGCAGAACATGGACACGCGGAACATTGTGTGACGAAAAGTCAGGGTGAAAGTCAAGGCCAGTGAACGAATTCTCACTCGTCTGAAGCCCTAAACTGAAGAGTCCTTGTGGCCTTGAGCGTGACACCTAACCTTTATCGCTCATACAAGTATCTCTGGATAACCGCTGATGCTAAATGAATACAAAACATTTAAACAGACAATGGGATTGACTTTCTAACTTACTTGAACTGGCAGAAGATGTCAGCGTACTCTGCCGAGATGCTCGAGGCCTGAAGGACGGTCACTCTGAAGGTGAAGACTTTTCCAATGTTCAGATGCTCCAGAGCCTCACCCGGAGCAACTCCCTCCAGACTGGCCTTCATCGGACTCTCCAACTCATCTTGACTGGCTACAAAGCGAGGGGAGTAGAAGCATGCCGACATATAAAACCGTCATCGGGCATAGTGTACTGAATGATTCTGTACCCGACTAGCTAACACCTTTACTTACAAAACACATCCGGAACAAAACTACCTATCCATCTTTAAGATACATTGAAAAAATGGTGCAGGCGTGTACTGTGCACACATACAGACAGATACAGACACGCCCACACAGACAAGACACAACCCAAAAAGACAAGACACGCCCCAACACACACCACACACGCCCACACCCCCCAAACACCCCCCCCCACACACACACACAAACACACCAGACACGCCCACACAGACAAGATACGCCCCCCACACAAACCAAACACGTCCCCTTGGACAAGAAACCCCCCTCCTACACACAAACCAGACATGCCCTCCCACATACAAACTTGGCAAACAGGTTGATGACACCACAACGGCCGTGGGAAGAGACAGCCAGTGGTCGTTACCCGCACATGTGTTGTTGTTGACCTCATCGGCTGAGGGCTCCACCCCCGAGCTCTGGCCCTCCCCCTCCACAAAACGCAGCTCCTCCTGGGAGGAGCCGACACGGGACAGACCGACGGGACACGACTCGGCCTGGAACTGATTCGCAGAGGACAGAGAACCGTTAGCGAGGCTACAGGCTAGGCATTAGTCATTAGCACAGCTAAGCAAGTTGTCTGCCACCATTAGCTAGTCAAACGTTAAACTGTTGCATAATAATGTGCAGGGCGGACATACCTTCTCAAACTCCCGATCCTCGAAGGAGATCTTGGCTGTTCCAGACTGGCGGACACCAGAACCATAGTCCGGAGCTTCCTCATCAGCTGGAGGAAAACACAAAACGCCTTCACTTCACTTCCTCTAGAAGTCACACTCAGTCTGCCCCAGTTGAATGCTACCTGGGCCTTGGCTATGTGTATTTTACAGAGAAACAGAGCTCAACATACTGGGTCTATGCTTCAGTTCAGTAGGCATATGCTAATGATTTGATAAATGGATTAATGGGGGCGTGGCACCTGAGGTCCTGACCCCACCTGAGATTGCCTGTACAGCCACTCTGAGGAAACCTTTGACCTCTCCCTTTTCACTGACGATGGCCACACGATGCACCAGGGCCACAGGGTACAGCAGGTTACTGAGGTATACAAAGGCCCTGTGGAGGAATGTGACAAACAGAGACAGAGAAACAGAGAGAGAGAAACAGAGAGAGAGAGAGAGAGGGAGAGAGGGAGACAGAGAGAGAGAGAGAGGGAGAGAGAGAGAGAAACAAAAAGAGAGAGACAGAAAGGGACAGAAACAGAGATGAACACAGACAGACAGAGACAGAGGGGGAAAAATGAAAAAAAGACAAACAATTATTGGTTGAATGTCGGAGAAAATAGTTTGTGTACCATCAGAATGCCCAGAGACACCAGGTCATTACACAACATACAGTGACACCAATGTCACACGTTAATACAACACAGAACTGGACTAACACAACAACAAGCTGCGAAGCAACCAAAGAGAAGCCGGGACTGGTCAGTACTGGTCTGGACTGGTCTGGAATGATCTGGACTGGTCAGTACTGGTCTGGACTGATCTGGTTTGGTCTGGACTGATAAGGTCTGGACTGTTCTGGACTGATCTGGTTTGGTCTGGACTGATAAGGTCTGGACCAGTCTGGTCTGGACTGATCTGGTTTGGTCTGGATTGATAATTTCCGGACTGGTCTGGACTGGTCTGGACTGGTCTGCTCTGTCGACGGTCACGGTTGCCCTTCACTAGAATGAAGTTAATTTTTGGGAACTCGGTGAGGCTAAGGAGCATGTTGTACTAAAGGTGAAACCACCTCTGTCTGTCACAACAGATACTAAACTCACCAGAGCTAAATCTATACACTACTGGATACACCCTCAAAGAAAAGGGCTCCTTTTTATGTGATTCTATGTGATTTGGCTGAATAAACAAATATAATTTGTGAGTTATAGAAATATCTTCACTTCATGTATGTTAATAGGGGAATTTAACGCACTTTCACTTGGGACCATCATTTAAATTTAAACAGAGAATGCTGCTTTTCACATTATAATGGAATCACTTCCCAATTTATAAAAATGTGCAAACTCTACAAAAAGGTTTCGAGCATCACCTACACACGTACTGAAGAGCGACAATGAGACAAAGTAAATATAGGTGAACTTCCCCTTTAAGTTGGTGACTGGATGGCGTATTGTTGAAGGGGGGGGGCATCTTGTGAAATAGTCCGGTTTGTCGAACCCCAAAGCTCTTATCTCTATAGACCTACTGTAGACCTCAGTTTTTGCAGTCATGGACCACATTTCCCCAACACAGGTTGGTAGACATTGAAGGGTAAATGTGCGGTAAAACGGGAGGTTTACGACAAGATTGGTGAGGTGCAAAAAAAAGGCATGGTCAGGAAAATGGTGAAAAAATACAAAACAAATCTTTAGGGTTCTCAGCTCAAGTGAATTGAAAAAAACAAACAGAAATCAGGCAGAAATTATCAATAATACGGCTGGAAGCTTGAACCAACAGCCAACATAAAAAAAAAATGTTACGTAAAACAAAAATCAATGACAGAATAACAAAAATAAACCCACTACCACAGAAGTCGGATACTGGTTTGTGCAAAATAAGCAGGAGCCAATTCTCACGTAAAAATTGACAAAAAAATTGGTCAAATAAAAAATATTGTGCTCTGGCATGCCTAAAAGAGACAGCTGCAGTAGAAACCAGCTCTTTCATCTTGAGATTTTTCATTGTCGTTAATCGCTTTCTGGAACAGATTATTTTAACTAAAATTATTCCATGAACCATTTGTTGATTTGTTCATCCTTCATCAAGACAACACTTTTATATAAGTGGGTGCCGTCCGTGGTATATACAATCAGATATATGTCTGTGTTTCAGATAGCGCCTATTTTTTTTTGTGAAGGTCTTGATTCGAACTAACACAAAGTGTCATGGATTGATGCACCAACAAGCACAGCAGAGCCAGGTCGATGTCAACAACGACAGGGGTTTGGAATTCTTTTCCAAAATGAGACTCAAAAGTATGAAAATGGTAAAGCGTAAAAGCCTCGAAATGTCTACAGATGTATTTCGATGTTAGATAAGATAATGGTGACAGACTCATGTTTTACTGTCAAGTTTTAAGAAATACGAAAACCTGTTGACATTTCACCCGCAGATCTCAGGCAGCGGTGACTTGAAAAAACTGAGTCATAGTGCTAAAAGCTAGAAGTATCAGGGAGTACCCCTACTGTCTGGGAGTACACCTACTGTCTGGGAGTACCCCTACTGTCTGGGAGTACCCCTACTGTCTGGGAGTACCCCTACTGTCTGGGAGTACCCCTACTGTCTGGGAGTGCCCCTACTGTCTGGGAGTGCCCCTACTGTCTGGGAGTACCCCTACTGTCTGGGAGTACCCCTACTGTCTGGGAGTACCCCTACTTTCTGGGAGTACCCCTACTGTCTGGGAGTACCCCTACTGTCAGGGAGTACCCCTACTGTCAGGGAGTACCCCTACTGTCTGGGAGTACCCCTACTGTCTGGGAGTACCCCTACTGTCAGGGAGTACCCCTACTGTCAGGGAGTACCCCTACTGTCTGGGAGTACCCCTACTGTCTGGGAGTACCCCTACTGTCAGAGAGTACCCCTACTGTCTGGGAGTACCCCTACTGTCTGGGAGTACCCCTACTGTCTGGGAGTACCTTTACTGTCCAGTTTTATGAAGGTTGGTTGGTATGGTCTGTGTTAAAACAGGCCTAAAGTTCTAGATTGAAATTACAGAATTTTGCCATTAAATGGATCAATTTCTGGTCTTTTACCCCCTCAGACTAGGAGGCTAGAAGCAGTGGCTGGAACATCTAGCTGGAACATGAGGTCCGGTGTGGAGTTATAAAGGGAGGGCCACAGGTTTATAAAAACATAAAGGCCACTAAACGAGAGGAAAGGGACTCTGGGTAGTTTTACGTTGTCTCTGATCTCGGTACTGGGAAGCAAGAGCCAAAATGATGTCACTCCTCACGATGTGTTCTCACACTACAGTTACAGCGTGCCGAACTGAACTGCCCTTCTAGTTCCAAAGAACGTGCAAACTAGTTTAGGTCAATCGGTACGTTGGGAGTTCGGGTTGCCACAACAGAGGCGATAACTCAATGGAGTTGTAATATTGTTGCTACGTTTTTATTTAGAGCAGTTCTCCAAACCCATGTGCCGACAGGTTCGCGTGTTGTGTGTATGGATGTGTGTGCGCGTACGTGCGTGCGTGTGTGTTTGTGCGCCTGCTAGATTGTCCGGGGACGCGGCGGGAGAAACCCTGTGTGTCTCGGCGTGAAAGAGCTACTTTCCTCCCCCAGCATGCTCCTGAAACCTCACCAACCTTCCCACTACACTGAATAACGGAGATCGCTCAGAAAAGGGATCCAGGCCTTCGCCGGAGACGCCTCGACACAGAGCTCCCCCATCATCATCCTCATCATCATCATCATCCTCCCCGAGCTCCGAACACGGGTCGTCCAAAAAGATATCATCGTCCAGATCGTCCTCCACCTCCCCTCCTCCGCCTCCTCCTCCGCGCCTCTCCAGCCGAGCGTCTGCCAGCTCGGTTACCTCGGACGTGGAGGGGGTGGGGGAGGGGGTGGGGTCACTCAAGCGTTCGCTCATGCACGCGTTGAATAGAGGGTTGCTGGTAGACGCAGCCAGAAACATTGGAACGGGGTTAGTTAGTGGCCTACAACACAGATAAACACAGACACTGGCAGGTTACATCCACAGGCGTCCGATCTTCGACCGATCACTCTGTCGCCACCGGCGATATTCCTGCAGGGAGTGCAAACACCGACCGCTTGTTATTTCCCCGGTTGATTTGCCGTCGGCGAACAGGGTGACCCCAAGAACAAAACAGCCCCAATGAGTGCACCCATCATGATCAGTATTTGAACGGGTTACTGAACTGGTTATTGAACTGGGACCCAGTATCTGTAGATGGACATGAGACAGAGGGCCCATTTGCCTGGTTCTGTAGAAGGCCTCCGGTCGTGTTCACTAGCCGCAGATACACACACAGCGTTCAAACGGGAACAAGGCCTGACGCTGAGGGAATCGAGGAGGTGCAAACAACGTGAACGTTTCACAACACCGCCGTTTAATAAACAGGACCCCTGACTCCCCTCAGGTTTTAAACTGAAGGCGCCGCGATGGCTACGATTGGTCGACACAGGTCAGTCGACACTCGAGGGCCACTGGGAGGTTCCTGCTTTACTCAGAACTGTTTTCTCAGAGGGTGTGTTGTTCAGGACCAGGATGGTGAGTGTGGTGATTCCGTCACAGGCACCCGATGCTCTAACCCGATCATGACCATCTGCGGTTCACGTGTGGTCCCTTGCCCTGACTTGAACATGCTGTCCGACCATACTGTCTGAAAATGCTGTTAACGAGGTTTAACACATAGGTTACCTGCCGACCAGACGGAACCAAGGGAAGCGGTCGTAGAACGGGTCCCCTCCGGTCATGACGTTCTCGCAGTCCTCGATGGAGTTGTTGGGGACCTCCGCGGCTCTGTCGTACATCTCTCTCATCAGTTCCAGGCGACGCCTGAAGGGGGTGCCAGACAGCAATACTCAGAGACGGGACAGGGAGGTACTACACAACGAGGTTTGCTTTTTGCCTTTTCAGTGTTAATTTTGTAGAAGTGTCCATCATACATTTTTATTTGATAGAAAAATGAGGCCCAAAACGAAATGAATATAATACATTTTTGTTGTAATATAATTTTACAAATACTTATGTACATTGCACTACTACTACAACCTCTTCTAGCATGACAACTATCAACCACAATGTGGACTACAGAACACAGGATGTGGCAGAATGATCACCTGAGCTTGTCCAGGGTCCAGTAGTGTGTGGCGCTGTTCTTCTGATCCTGCACCTCCACAGCTACGATGGTTCTGGGGAATGGCCGGCTGGCCCGGTCCCTGGCAGCATCGGGGGGCAGCAGGTCCGTGGAGAGCGGAGAATACAGGGTGTCGGTCAGCAGCACGAACTGAAACTGCACCTGGGCGACGAACAGACGGACACGAGCAGAAGAGTTCGCACCGCACATAGATGCCACTGCAGAGAAGGGCTAAAGTGATCGGTCAAAGTATCTCAGCCAAAGCAAACTGAATACAGGATAAACCCTCCTGTGGCGACAGACATGATGGACTCTCTCAAACCTTCTTCTTGAGTTCCACGCTGATGGCGTTGGCCTCCTTGAGGAAGATGGCGTTTCCCCACAGCAGGTCCCTGAGAGAGGTGAACTGGTAACACCTCCACTTCCTGAAACCCCACAGAGCCAGTTCCGTCTCATGCTCCGTCCATTGCACTGTGGGACACAGAAGAGGCAGGAAGATAAGCGCGCGCCCCACCCTTGTGCTGAACGGTGAAGGACGGGTCTGAGCGAAACACACGGTTAATGAGCAAAGCGCTGTCCGCATGATCTGGACTTTATTTCATGTAGGTACATGGAGTAACATATACCGTATCCTGTCAGTTGTCGACGTAAACTAAATACGTGCCATGATGGGACTTACCTTCCTCCTCAGGCTCCTCGTCTTCCTCTCCTATTGCCTCCGGGTAATATTGGTCAACCTGTTTCTGAAGGGCTTCCAGTTTGCTCTCATAATCCTGAGAAGATAGCGACATGATCTGGCTTTACCATAATGTCTTTCTGAAACTCAATTCAAATTGATACCGTAGTAGAACTACATGTTAACCGATGGTGAGGATCTAATCCTGACGTTAGGCTTTTGTTGGGATTTGTTCCTACACCTTACCAGTCTCTGCTGCTCCAGGAGGTTGTGGGTTTCCTCCCTCTCTTTACGATACTGTTCTTCCAGCTCCTGAAGTCTGAAGACAGACACAAGAACACAGGTACCTGTCCTTAGGCATCAGTCTATCATTAGAATCACACAGAATTCCCAGAAATAGAATGACCTATTTATACCAGGGATCTTCAACCCGGGGTCCGGGGACCCATATGGGTCCGTGTAGCTCCAGCAAAAGGTTCTTTATCTCCCAAACGTTTTTATTCTCATTTTGATTATTAACATTGTTGTGTATATTTTAGTTATTGCGTAAACTTGAAAATATGAATAAACAATACAAATGTCTCCAGTCTCTTTTAGTCTCTAGACCTTTCTCTAGATCAGTCTCAAGACCAGTCTCTAGACCAGTCTCTAGACCAGTCTCTAGACCAGTCTTTAGACCAGTCTTTAGACCAGTCTCTAGATCAGTCTTTAGATTAATGTCTAGACCAGTCTTCTAGACCAGTCTTTAGACCAGTCTCTAGACCAGTCTTCTTCAGTCTCTAGACCAGTCTCTAGACCAGTCTTCTTCAGTCTCTAGATCAGTCTTAAGACAATGGCATCTCCACGTTCTAATTCTCTCACCTCTGGTCCATCTCTTGCTTCATGTCAATGCCCTGTTTGTCCAGGAGTTCCCTCTGGGCGAAGGCCCAATCCACGGGCTCCACGGGGGTTTCAGCGCACGGGGTCCTCTCCCTCTCTTGGCGCGCCTGCTCCGGGTGGTTAAACCGAAACACGTGGCTCTTACCCAGGATTATGCGGTTACCTGGAGGAAGTGGGTGATTTGGGACGCATGTTAGCCACCTGGGCTCTGGTGTGGGTTTGACATTGGTCGGTAGGACACAGAGGATGGTCTGACTATGTGTATGAATGATATACAAATAATTTTAGTTATTAACCAGACGCTCTCCAAAGCAAATGACACAATTTTTTGAGGACTCTATAGAATGAAGAGAGGACAGAGGAGAACAAAACTATTAGAGTGTGTTAACACTACAATCCTTTTATTTTGATCATTTCACAGTTCTGTGGGACTGTTGACCGTGACTCCCTGGAGCGACTGATATCTAAAGACAACATCCCACAGAAAAGGGAGGAAGAATGAAAGAAAAAGAGAATGAAGATGAGAGAGAAAGCGACAAAAATGAAGAGGAGGAGATAAAAAATCTGGGAGATAAATAGTCACCCCACCTGATTTGAGAACAGTTGGCTCAGTGACCCTCTTCCCGTTGACGTAGGTCTCTGCCCCTTCACATGGTTCCAGGACGACAGCTAGAGAGAAGACAGTCAGACATACATGAACACATCAGCTAGAGGAACAGACAGACAGACAGACAGACAGACATGAAGACAACAGCTAGAGAGACAGACAGACATTAACACAACAGCTAGAGAGACAGACAGACATGAACACAACAGCTAGAGAGACAGACAGACATGAACACAACAGCTAGAGAGACAGACAGACATGAACACAACAGCTAGAGAGACAGACAGACATGAAGACAACAGCTAGAGAGACAGACAGACAGACATGAAGACAACAACTGACAGACAGACATGAAGACAACAGCTAGAGAGACAGACAGACAGACATGAAGACAACAACTGACAGACAGACATGAAGACAACAGCTAGACAGACAGACAGACATGAACACAACAGCTAGAGAGACAGACAGACAGACATGAAGACAACAACTGACAGACAGACATGAAGACAACAGCTAGAGAGACCCCCAGCTCCTTTTGCCCAGCAGGGGGCATTAGCTCACCTTCCCCCGTGGGTCCTGTGGTGGACGTGAAGGTACAGTGTTCGTCCATAATGAAGTGACCACTGAGGACAATGTCCTGTCTGCTACTGGCGTCGACACGGCCCACCCTGGGAACACGAGGTGAAAGCATTTGATGTGCAGAAACACTGAATTAGGATAGATGACTGACTAGACGGCACGTAGAGGAGTCACACAGACAGGTAATGTTACACACAGGTGCTTCTCAAGCGAATGAAAATACATTTAAAAAGTGTATATTTCTTTGATGGATGGATGAAAAGGTGTCTGACCTTGTGATACCGTCTTTGATGTAATACAGAAGGCACTCTGACATCAGGGGGTCTTCATTTAGATTTACCAGGTGAGGAGTCTAAATCAGGGAACGGGAGATTTAATTAATTTACATCATTAAATGGACCTGTTCAACACCACATTTAAAGGGCACAAATTGCCCATGCATGGATAGGTCTGGCGCATGCATAGAAGCAGAGAAACAATCCATAGGTGTCCAGAATTGCACCCCTACTCCCTATATAGTACACTACTTTTCACTTGTGCACACGAGAATCAGGGTGCCATTTTGGAACACTTTAAAAATTCCAGAAGACGGGGAAGTTGAATGATTCTGAGAGAGCAAGACACCGTGTGAATCAGCAGCGTAAGACGTGAAAACCCATCAAACATCTGCAAACTGGCAGACGCTAACCGCCACAGGCGTTCCACCACGTAGTCGCTAGCATATTTCATGTGTTTGCGTTTTCGTGTTTACATTTCTCTGACGCCTCCAAGTGAAGCGAACAGTAACAACGTTGTTTGCTCTGAATGATGAAGTGGGCTAAAGCAGAGGACAGAGTGAATCCAAGTCTTCTATAGACGAAGAGACGAAGAAAGCGGGAACAGGCGGTTGATCGACTCCTCGGCTGGAGCGCTTTTTGCAGTCGAGGTGACAGAGACTAATGGACACAAATCTGACAGCGTAGATGGAGGGAATAACTCCCTCTTCTCCTTCTTCTGTTCTGCCCTACTCCTCCGGGTTTGCAGATCTAAAGGGTTGGCTAGGAACGCCGTATGCACATTTCAGACATTTCCATGAGGGCTGACAAGTGCCCCGATTTGTCACGCCATGTCTTTTTAAAGCAGGAAGGAACAACTTCTATGTGAGCTCTTCGTGATTGGCTACAGTGGCTCTAATCGCACACCGACACTCCGTTTTAGGGAGGGAAATAAAATTGGAATTGTTATTCTGACCTGGATAAGTAAACAGCTATTGCCAAAATACCCAACCAGAGAAAACGATTGAGTGGTGTCGGAAAGATCTGTAAAGTTATCAGCCGAGAGAAGCACTCAGAGAGGAAGAGGAGACTCCCCAGGGACCAACCTCATTGGGTGAGAACAACCCCACTGTGTCTATGAACACGGCTTCGGGCTTTCTGCTCGGCTGTGACGACGAGGAGGGCTTCAAAGTAAATCAATATCAGGGCATCAAGTAACCAAAAGATTATACTCTAGACATGCACTCGTCGGACAGTGTGGATCCCATAGATGCTAACGCTGCTAACGCTGGGTTCCCTCCAACTGCATCAAATACGCTGCTGTGTTACACCGACAGCCATTCATTGTTGTTGTAGATTCCTCAATGGCTTTTTAATTAGGGCATTATACATATAATATAATAATAATTAAATAACTGCATAGCGTAACCCACATTTACTGTATTAGATCTCCAAAATGTAATCATTTGTGCAGAAAAATACCAGGTATAAAGCTGCAAAAATAACTGTCAGAGCTCCCTCAGATGCTAGTCTACCACCACCGGTGTTATCCTTCCCCGGCCTTCTAGCTACCATCGTTTCCTGTCTCCTTCACATTATTGTCCAGTCTAGTCATCACAGACACCTGGTGCCTATTCCCTCATTAGTAAAGCATATAGGTCCCCTGTGTTTGGCCATGTCTATGTGTGGTATTGTTTTACGTTACGTGTTGTGAGCGGTGTATTTCGTACTTCCTTTGTGAAGACGGTGTTCTAAAAATTTGCTGCGGTTAGAGACTCTGAACCCCAAACGCTATTCGTTCCTGTGCCGTGGCTCCATCCTTCCACACCTCACTACACCGTGACGATAACTGTTCTGGTTAGTCCACCACGAGGCCAACTTTGAGGAAAATAATGGTCGCCGATGGCAATCAGAGCTTTGCTCAAAAAGAGCGGGACCCTCGGAAACAGTTTCTCATCCATGTTGTGTGTGCTTTGCGAAATACCCATGCATTGAATACAGAAACATGTGGAGTATGTACGCAGAAAAACAAGGAATTAGACATTTGTGACACAGTTGGTGGGAACCCGGCATAACTCTGCTAACGCTGCTAACGCTGCTAACGCTGCTAACTTTGCTAACGCTGCTAACACTGCTAATTCTGCTAACTCTGCTAACTCTGCTAACCCTGCTAACTCTGCTAACTCTGCTAACGCTGCTAACTCTGCTAACCCTGCTAACACTGCTAATTCTGCTAACTCTGCTAACTCTGCTAACCCTGCTAACTCTGCTAACTCTGCTAACCCTGCTAACACTGCTAATTCTGCTAACTCTGCTAACTCTGCTAACGCTGCTAACTCTGCTAACGCTGCTAACGCTGCTAACTCTGCTAACTCTGCTAACGCTGCTAACTCTGCTAACGCTGCTATCTCGCTTACCTTCTTGGGGGAAAACACTCCCACTGTGCCTCCATCTTCCCTCATGGCTACACCCATCTCAGCCAGCAGCGCCTCTCTGTGAAGACAATGTCATTTTTAACGGCTCTATATCCTTCAAATATTAAGGGGAACATGCGACAAGCTCACCTTTCCATTCTGATGGCTTCGGTTCGACGAAGTTTCTCTTCCCAGGTTTCATTGAGTTCAGCGATGATTTTCTCGGTTTCCTGAGTCAAAAACATATTTTGTCAGGACATACAGACGTCACAATGCATGATAGGTTCACTCAGGGCTTAGCGGTTTTCACAACGCAATGAGATATGAAGCAAACAATTAACCACTCAACCGCTCAACCAATCAACCAATCAACTACCAACCAATCAATTAACCAATCAAATAAACAACCAATCAGCCGGTCATTCGATCAACTGCTCACCTAATCAACACATTAATTAATCAACTAATGAAAAAATCATTGTCCAGTTCACCTTGAGTCTCTCGATGGCCTCCTCACTGCCGGGGCTGAACATGATGCGATCGTGGAGGTTGGCAATGGATCCGGCTCGACTTGACAGAGCCGACAGAGAAGGGGACGGACTCATCCCAGTCATGGCATTGGTCACTGTGGAGAGATCATCCTTTTGATTGACAGCTTGGCGATTATTGTTATGGTTCTTGAAATCGGATAGGTCTGTCAGGGGAAGGGGCGGGGGCGGGGCACAGGGAAAGCGGGACAGGAAGTTGGGATTGCGCAGGGACAGGGAGGTAAGAGAGGCCAAGAGAAGCGGACAGAATGGACGAGAAGGAAAGAAAAAGAAGAACAAGAAAGAAGAACAGATGTAGCTTGAGACGTGTACAAACACAAAGAAGAGAGAAATGTGTCCCGACAGCCGAATGTATGGCAGAACTTATAAAACAGACAGACAAACAGTAGGGGCTGAGCAGAAAGAAAAACATCTAACATAAAGCCATATCTAAATTATGCCATTTAGCATTAAGCAAAGCATTATCAGTCACTAGGCCATTCTCATATCCGTAAAACTCAACGCAAGTTATCGTAGTTCCCTGCTGAATCATGACACATGCATTGTGGAACCACACTTTTTAATCTGAAGATGTACTGTAAAACGATCATTAACGATCCACCACCAACTGTGAAACTGCGATAATATGATCCATCAGCTACTGCACACTAACGCTGAGCTAAAGGAACCATAGCTCCTGCTAGTGGTGTGAGTGTGTATTGCAGGGTGTAGCTACGGAATAGCCACTGAGTTGGGGATTGCTTATATTGATTCTTGCGACACACGATTGGAAAGAGGTGACGCAGAGGACAGCGTCGGTATTACCCCGGGGAATACACCAGACACTGATGCCACGCGTTCCCATCGATTATTCCCAAAAACTGGAATTTACCTATAGATCGGCACATGTGAACGGCCGAGGCCATGAATATCTGCCTGATCGACATGGTAACTTGTCCTGATCTCATTTGTACGTTCACCCGGGTGCTACAGAAGGGGCGGAGCAAAGCAAACACCGCAGAGCCAACGATTAGCCACATAGCCGCGAGATGCAGAGCGCACGGCGATGGCGCCAGAGGGAAAAGCAAAGAGCCACACCAAGAAAAGAAGGGTAACACACATTTCAAACCCAGAATGTCAGTGCCAAGTGCTGACCCCTTGTACGCTGGGAGAGAGAGGAAGAAAGACGGAGAGAGAGGATGAGAAGTGAGACAGGAGAATAACAGAGATTCAGGCAATTTTAGTGTTAGCTGAACCAATTAGCCCTCAGTCGGCTAATGCTAACTACAGCTGCAAAACAACACACTCAATGGCCGTGTTTGCTGTTATCTTCATAGCGATCGGAGACCCGTTCCTAATGACCTGCGTCTTTAGTTCAATCATTCACAATCTGTTGTTTTTGCGGTGCTCAGTTGCCATTGAAAGTAAGGTTTTAAGAGTTCTGCCAGGAGAGTAATTTAGACTAATCCACGGTCTTTTGTAAACTGTTGAGACACACACACACACACACACACATGCATAAGAAGGCTTGTGAGAAACTGTTGGTTAAGTGAGTGAAAACAACTCAGAGGCTGAGTGAGTAAGACTGGGAGACTGTGCCAAGAAAAAGCGCAGAAAAGAGCGAGTAGGACGAACGGTGAGTGAATAGCTGATGATTTACGTGGTGAACGTGTCCTTCTGAGCCTGAATAATGTTTTCCATACAAAGGGACAAACACAAGTTCCACTTCAGACAGATTTTCTCTTCAGTCTCTCGTTAACATCCATACTTGACTATGTGGGTACTCGACAAAACAGCAGTGTTAGGCCGGGGCAGCTGATTGGTCGAGCCCTTACTCTCTAGGATGTCTCCAAGGCCCTGTGATAGGAGCAGGTCCCTCAGACGTCCCACTTCCTCCTTCAGCTCACGGACCAATCGGTTGTTTGGATCCTCGTTGATGACAGCGTTACAGCGGATCTGTTTGGCTCGGTCCGCATATCTGCAGAACACAATAGCTGATGTGATGAGAACACATACACAAACACACACACATATAACCACACACAATCAGACACGCATATAAGCACACACCACCACACACAACCACACAAACACACGTATAACCACACACCCACCCACACACCACCACACACAACCACACAAACACACACGTATAACCACACAACCACCCACCCACACATCACCACACACAACCACACAAACACACGTATAACCACACACCCACCCACACACCACCACACACAACCACACAAACACACACGTATAACCACACAACCACCCACCCACACACCACCACACACAACCACACAAACACACGTATAACCACACACCCACCCACACACCACCACACACAACCACACAAACACACACGTATAACCACACAACCACCCACCCACACATCACCACACACAACCACACAAACACACGTATAACCACACACCCACCCACACACCACCACACACAAACACACACGTATAACCACACAACCACCCACCCACACACCACCACACACAACCACACAAACACACGTATAACCACACACCCACCCACACACCACCACACACAACCACACAAACACACACGTATAACCACACAACCACCCACACATCACCACACACAACCACACAAACACACACGTATAGCCACCCACACACAAACACACAGACGGACAGACTTGTGTCTTTGACTGTCTCCACCTGAGTGTGCTGAGTGTCTCATCGTAGTTGATGTCAGCTGGACTGAGGGCTGCCACCATGGCAGTACGAGAGTTCCCACCTGAACAACAGGACCAATCCAGGGCCAATGTTAGATACATTAGACGTGGACAGGTCAGTCTCTAATGGATCACTTAACACGCCTGTATGTGAGCTAAAAATGGAACTAAAGTTCAGTATAGTAAAGCTCTGTTAAGTAAAGTTCAGATAATAACGTCCAGTAAAGTAAAGCTCTGTTAAGTAAAGTTCAGATAATAACGTCCAGTATAGTAAAGCTCTGTTAAGTAAAGTTCAGATAATAACGTCCAGTAAAGTAAAGCTCTGTTAAGTAAAGTTCAGATAATAACGTCCAGTATAGTAAAGCTCTGTTAAGTAAAGTTCAGATAATAACGTCCAGTAAAGTAAAGCTCTGTTAAGTAAAGTTCAGATAATAACGTCCAGTATAGTAAAGCTCTGTTAAGTAAAGTTCAGATAATAACGTCCAGTAAAGTAAAGCTCTGTTAAGTAAATTTCAGAAGGTAGAGTCCAGTATAGTAAATGTCTGTTAAGTAAAGTTCAGAAGGTAGAGTCCAGTATAGTAAGCATTGTTAAGGGAAATTCAGAAGATAAGTTACAGTTTAAGAGCATTTAGTGAAGTTTAGTTAGGTAAGGTTAAGATTCCTACCTAGGTTTTCTCTCAGAAGCCAGGTCAACACAGAGTCCCTGAAGGGAATGTGACTCTCAACCTTTTTCTTCTTTTTGTTTTTATTTTGTGCAGAATCCTACATGTGTGAATGATTAAAAAAAGTATAATGTATAATATATATAATATATACATTTGTGTGGAAATTATATACTGTATGTCAATATACGTCAATCATACCACTTCGGCAAGAGCAGAGATGACTTTTCCCAGAGTGGTCAGAGATTTGTTGATGTTAGCGCCTTCCTGTTGAACAAGTGAGTGGTTTAGTGAAAACATGGATGGGCGAAAACTCAATTAGCCCTCCACAAAAACATGCTCAATCGACAATGGTCAAAACTTCCGGGACAAGAGAAGATTGCAAGACTTCAAACGTATATTCATTACGGTTACATAGGTTCGTGAAATTCGAGAAACATTCAATGAATTCTGAACCTTTTCAGAAATCCAGATTAGAGTATCCCAAAATCAATGCAAATTCCCACATAATTCTGGCAATGCCAAAGCCAAGATTTCTGCAAAACCGGGGATTTCATAAAAAAAGAATTGTTTAACCCTACACGCGACAAGAAAACAACAACTTGAAAAGTATGTGACAGGAAAAGGTATTGTGCGAGGTAGAGGAGGAGGAGGGAAGATGTCTCACCTTGAGCCTTGTCCCTTTGGCTCCGGTAGAATCGGCTCTCTCACTGCCGGCCAAATCCACCAGACTGATTTTGCTGACCTATTACAGAAGCATCAATGAGAATGTGGCCGCCTGTATCGGCTGACAGAAAATGCAGCTAAACTCATTATTCTTAGAGCCTGCGGCAACATCACAATGTCACAGACACAGTATGAAGTGCCCTCAAACTCACAGACACAGTACGAAGTGCCCTCAAACTCACAGACACGGTATGAAGTGCCCTCAAACTCACAGACACAGTACGAAGTGCCCTCAAACTCACAGACACGGTATGAAGTGCCCTCAAACTCACAGACACAGTACGAAGTGCCCTCAAACTCACAGACACAGTATGAAGTGCCCTCAAACTCACAGACACAGTATGAAGTGCCCTCAAACTCACAGACACGGTATGAAGTGCCCTCAAACTCACAGACACAGTACGAAGTGCCCTCAAACTCACAGACACGGTATGAAGTGCCCTCAAACTCACAGACACAGTACGAAGTGCCCTCAAACTCACAGACACGGTATGAAGTGCCCTCAAACTCACAGACACAGTACGAAGTGCCCTCAAACTCACAGACACAGTATGAAGTGCCCTCAAACTCACAGACACAGTATGAAGGGCCCTCAAACTCATAGACAGAGTATGAAGGGCCCTCAAACTCATAGACACGGGTGGCTCTAACGCCTGAATCCTTAGTAATTAATGCTATATGGTGGGGGACTCATTTAACCATGATCCTCATGATATTTCACCTTTCTCCTTGCTTTTGTTGTGCAGAACAACTAGAGAGGATATGAGGAGAGAATTGAAATTGAACAGTAATTTCTATTACATATTATATGAAAGGGCTCCCCCTACCTTCTATTACATATTATATGAAAGGGCGCCCCCTACCTTCTATTACATATTATATGAAAGGGCTCCCCCTACCTTCTATTACATATTATATGAAAGGGCGCCCCCTACCTTCTATTACATATTATATGAAAGGGCGCCCCCTACCTTCTATTACATATTATATGAAAGGGCGCCCCCTACCTTCTATTACATATTATATGAAAGGGCGCCCCCTACCTTCTATTACATATTATATGAAAGGGCGCCCCCTACCTTCTATTACATATTATATGAAAGGGCGCCCCCTACCTTCTCGGAGGTGTTATCAGTCTCGCTGTCGTGACGTTTCTGGGTGAAGATGATGTTGAAGACAGCGTGCGAACGACTGCTGGTCTCGTTCATGTTGGTGGCCGCCACCGTCCTGTTGAAAGAAACATGGCGTCGGGTTGCGTTTGTGGGAAACAAGATGAAAAACAAATGAAGAACAGTCACGCTTTTATTCATTTTATTTATATAACTTTTATTTATCCATGGAGAGACATTGAGATCATTTGCAAGTTTGCCCTGGGAACATCAACACACGAATGGATACTTCCAATATGTCATCCAGTGCGTTAATACGTCCCTAGCATCTCGCTCAACGAGCTTTGTCATATGACGTCAGGTAATAAACATCCTGTATAATGAAACCCATAGATATTCCTTTCTATATTTAGGCTTTTGCCCGGCATATTCGTTATGATGTAACCAATGCGAAATCCGCTCAGTCTGAGACAGGAGAAAGCACCAGACAAGGCCTGAGTCACCCTGATAGTTTGGTACACAGACCTTGGTGGTGTGACGGTGAGCAAGAACAAATGCTACGAGATAAGCTGGAGCTGGGATAAATTGGAACGGATTCCCGCTAACACACACCACAGACCCCCGTGAAAAGAAAGTAATTGTCAGCTGCCTAATGACGCTTTACGTTTAATGTGCCTGGTTGTCAGTGGCTGGCTCTGCTGCAGTCTAAATGCTACGGCTAGTTTAGCGCTAACGACACATGATATTGTGCTCATTTGTGGGGATGCTAAATAGCAGGCCAGTCAGCAACGCAGCGAGGGAAAACAGTGACACGGTATGAGGTGACACAGCGACACATCAACAGGACTCAAAGCTGCGATTGCTACCAGAGGCACTTTTCCGAAAACATGTTTTCACGTTCATTATGGGTTGATGTTGGTAATTTAATTGGAAATGAATGTAATCAATGAAAACTCTGCCTATTACACAACAACATTTGGGAAAAGTGCATAAGTGAAAGTCTGGTTATTCTCTATAGACACTGTAAGTGTTATTGTCGGAAAAAAAATAATGGAAAAGAGCCACGGAGACTCACAACTAAAGATTATACTCCGGTAGAACTGAGAGGACCCAGGTGAACAGAATTAAGCCGTATTTTACATATTTACATTAATTGTGCCATATTGCAGTGTCAAAAAAAACAAATCTGCAGCCCAGAAACAGAATCTAAAAGACCACAATATTACAACTCCCCAACCCCCCCCACCCCCCCATTTCTAAAATATTTCCATTTACGGAGATTACCAGGGAGCAATAAAAAGTAATCGCTCATGGAGATGCTCAGGGACCAAACTGCACATAGATGTTGAATTTGCTAGCTCAGATTTTATATAGCAAACTTTCCGTTACAGATGCTCTGGCCAATAGGCTTCCCTATTTAGGTGGTGCTGTGAGGTTATTACCTGAGACAGAGAACCTGCAGGTAAATGATAAGACCCCGGTGAGGGGTGTAAAATGTTTAATAAGTTCCATATTAAGACATAAATGTCCACGTGAATTGAGTTCATAAGCAACCAGAGACTGATCATTATTCATTCTTCCTTTTCATTTCATTGAACTCCGGTTAGATCTGAACACCGGTTAGATCTGAACACCGGTTAGATCTGAACACCGGTTAGATCTGAACTCTGGTTAGATCTGAACACCGGTTAGATCTGAACACCGGTTAGATCTGAACTCTGGTTAGATCTGAACTCTGGTTAGATCTGAACTCTGGTTAGATCTGAACACCGGTTAGATCTGAACACCGGTTAGATCTGAACTCTGGTTAGATCTGAACTCTGGTTAGATCTGAACACCGGTTAGATCTGAACACCGGTTAGATCCGAACTCTGGTTAGATCTGAACTACGGTTAGATCTGAACACCGGTTAGATCTGAACACCGGTTAGATCCGAACTCCGGTTAGATCCAAACTCCGGTTACATCCAAACTCCGGTTAGATCCGAACTCCGGTTAGATCCAAACTCCGGTTATATCCAAACTTTCTTTAACTGGTCATTTAGGTCTTAACTAGGAACTTCTTCGAGCTGGTTGACACCACTGAGGACCTTTTAAAGCTCTGCCCCTTTCCTTACCTGGCCTTATTCCCAGAGTCCATGAGGTCCTGGATGTCGTTGTAGGAGGTGACGGCCAGCTTGGACAAGTCTTCCACGTAGGGCCCCATCAGGGGGTGCTCCCTCACTCGTAGATTCCCCTTGTTTTTCGGATTCAAAAGGTCACGTACACGCTCACAGTAGATCTCCATGTAGCTGACCTAGGGAAGAAGGAGGAGTTAGGATCCTTATTGGTGATCCGTCTCACACCAGTATATCTAGTTATCCAATGAGTTTTTAGGAAGAAGCACGGAGATGCATGCTAAGGACTTGGAATGACTATAGCAGAGATGCAGAAGTGCAGCGAGAAACCCATTTCAGCAGAAAATCTGTTCTCCAGCAGATGTCTTTTTTTCTTTAGCCACCAAGTGTGGAGCTTCTGTATGCAAGTCAATTTGAGTGTCACATTTTGTCAACATAATATTTTAAATTGTAGATTTTTCCAGCAATAAGGGGAATAGTTTGGAGTATTTGGTGAAAGAGCTGTGGGCTGGATCAAACCCCTCGTGGGAAAATTAAAATCTTTCAAATAGGTAGGCCTAATGGGAACACCGATCAGAAAGAGTAACAGGACAATTTTGGGCAATAATCCCATGCTGTAGTAATGATCAATATGAGGCCCTGACAGGAAGGCAGGATGTGACATCAGCTGAGACCAAGGGGAGATGCTGCATGATGACTGTACGCACCTCCACAGAATAGGACTTGTTGTTGTCATTGCTGCTGTCATTGAACTTGGTAAAGAGGTCTTCACACATCTACGGGGAGAAAACAAGCAAACGTAACAACTACAATAAATATATTAATGGTTTGTTCAGGCCAGGAATAGATAAACCCTTTGACACATCGTACACACAACCACGCTTTGTTTTGCACCGCAGACTGAAATGCAATCATTTCGACCACTGGCTAATTTCGAAGACTGGCTGAGGAATGTGCTGTGTACCAGTGGGATGATGCCCTGTTGGTCCTGGACGTCCTGCTTGCCCATCATGGTGTAGGACTTGCCAGATCCGGTCTGGCCGTAGGCGAAGATGCAGACGTTGTAGCCCTCGAAGGCATGAAGGAGCATCTCCTCCCCAATGTCCCTGTACACCTGCTGCTGCCCGGCAAAGTTGGGGTCCACGGGCTGTGGGGAGGTGATTTACATAATGACGTGAACTGGCCAATCATCCATCGGGACGTGTAACCAAGACAACGCTACACTTTGGGCTCGTTGTCCCTGCTGTTTTTGATCCGTCAAATCTTAATATGATAAAATATAGTCCTTAATGTTTACGAGGAATACAAACAGCATGAAAACTGTCCGACCAGACTTACAATACTGTGATATACTTAAAATATATGACACTGTTTATTAGATAAATATGCATAGCTACAAGGACAGGCAGGTAAAACAACAGACTGACTGACAGGCAGACAGAGAGACCTGTACTTACCGAGGTATGTGACCAGTACGAGTAATCAAAGTTGAAGCTCTTGTTCTCTTTTGGCTGCTTTGGGTTGAGGATTGCTGAAAGACGAAAAGGAAGATCAGAATAAAGAGAGAGATAGAGAGGGATAGAGATACAGGGGTCAGCGAGAGGGTGGGAGGTGTGCCATTCTGTGTGATACTAGATCTGCATGAGCCAAATCACACCATGTCCCCTACGTAGTGCATAGAGCGGCGTTAGGGACATCAGGAAGAGTAGCTGCTTCTGTAAAAGCTAATAGGGATCATTCTAAAAACCTACATCAACACAGACAAACAGGGGTTTTGGAAAAGCAGTGACTCGCTGTTAAGTTAGCTTGTGTTATAATACCAATTTATGGACAAACAGATGGATAGTTAGCTAGACAGACAGTTAAACAGACAGTTAGATAGATACACTGTTAGCTAAACAGACAGTTAGAAAACAGTCAGCTAGACAGACAGTTAGCTAAACAGACAGTTTGCAAGACAGTCAGCTAGACAGACAGCTTGCAAGACAGTTAGAAAGATGTTTTTACAAACAGCTACCTATCAAATAGACATACAATGAAAATGATTCTGAATGTGAATGTAGGGCACATGTAATTGGGATGCCCCAAATCTTCCATCATCCACTAAAACAGATCAGTGAGTCACAGCTCCACCAGACCAGCGAGTCACAGCTCCACCAGACCAGCGAGTCACAGCTCCACCAGACCAGCGAGTCACAGCTCCACCAGACCAGCGAGTCACAGCTCCACCGGACCAGCGAGTGACAGCCCCACCGGACCAGCAAGTCACAGCTCCACCAGACCAGCGAGTCACAGCTCCACCAGACCAGCGAGTCACTGCTCCACCAGACCAGCGAGTCACAGCTCCACCGGACCAGCGAGTCACAGCTCCACCGGACCAGCGAGTCACAGCTCCACCAGACCAGCGAGTCACAGCTCCACCAGACCAGCGAGTCACAGCTCCACCAAACCAGCGAGTGACAGCCACAGCTACTATTCTGGCACATAGCTAAATGTCAGTCAGAGCTCAGAGACCAAAAGGTTGCTAGATCAAACCCCTTTTTAAGTGACAGAGGAAACGACAATAACACATGGACTCAACTGATCACTCTGTGTGAAACCATTTTTACTCAAATGAATGGAAACTTCCTCCTTGTGAAGGCTGACAGGTCAATGTGCAAAAGGAGCAATTGTTTTCCCACTAGCTAGCTAGCTTTGGTCTTAGGCTGGTGTTCAGCAATCTGATGACGTGGCCTTTTTTAATATTAATTTCAACAACAAGTGAATAAGAAAATGAAAACAAAGAAAGCTCTAGGTAGCACAACAACTTCATTAAATGATCATTACATGTGTTTAAAGCAGAATTCCTTAGCTGGTCACTTCAGACCCTATACCCTATGTAGCATGCTTGTTGATTTTGGTGATAGCATGATAGTGGTGACATTATAAACAGTGTTGTGGCTGTTAGCTGGAAACAAGAGACTGTAAGATAGTCCCATATATGCTACCAAATGCTATTGATCTCCAGATACAGAACATCGGTTGCTTTCTAGTTGTAGTTCCTTGTGAATTGATTCCTATTACACACGAAGCAGAAGGGGTGAATCACTTGAATGACTCATGTCCTATCAAAGGGTGTGGACGGAAATATCCACCAGATTTCCAGACGCTTGGTCGTAAGAATTATCCGTCACAGTGCGGAGAGAATATACACACGTGGCAAAAAAGGTGACAGCCTATTGATGAATATTCGTTTCACATCGTAAACAGAGGACAAATCATCTTTAATTGTGCGCTGATCGACATAACATCAGTAAAAAGACCCGGAAGACAATAACTCTGAACACCGGTTAGATCTAATGCTAATGGTTAGATCTAATGCTAAATCACTAATGCTCAAGATGAATCGACTGTGTACGACTCTGATTCTACATCAGTGGTTTTATCTCTCCAAGGAACCCCCGCCTTTTCATGTATTTGAACCATTCCAGAGCCGGTTCACCTGATTCTCACTCAACTAGTCACCCAGCTCATGGGTGTAGTGTCTGGGGTTGCCAGAAGAGACATTTCAGAACTGATGCCCCACATCGGTATCTGTGTCGTCCTCACAGTTAAGGTGGAACAATCTGGTCATTATCATCTTTCTCTCACTCTCTTTCTATCTCTCTCTACATCTGTGTGTATCTCTCTCTCTCTCTCTCTCTCTCCCTCTCTCTCTCTCTCTCTCCATCTCACTCTCTCTCTGTCTGCATCCATCTTGTCCATTCATCAGTATTAATTCCCTTCGTTGTAATTCAATCTGCTGCGATGTCCCGAACCCTCACCCCGATGCAGTGGGCCGTTATCCTGTCCCGAACACAACGACAACACAGTAAAGACTCCAAGACAACTAAGACGAGCAGAACAGCATCCGGACCAAGCGGCCGACAGCACAATGGCCCGCCGATGGCAGAAGCACCCGGAAACAACCAGACAAATGCTCACTGAAAGGATTCATTGTCTTCATGTCGATCGTTTTTTGTCTCTCTAGTAGATGGACCTGATGTCCACTGAAAATCAGCATGTGGCTACGTCCTAAATGGCAGACAGTACCCCACGCAGTCCGGCGAGTCCAATTGGTCCAGGTCCAATCTCGTGCGCAGTATAGGGGGCCGTTTGGGACGCACCCCGGTCAACCTCAGTTGGATTGATCCCAGTAAACGGAGATCACATGTGCCCTCAGACGACGGTGACTCTTGTTTCTCCGGGGGTGCTTAATAAATGAACACCATTTCCTACAGCTGCCTGGGCTCTGGTTCATCACCAGCTCAGTCAGGATGATTCACGGTAGACCCGTTGGTTTTTCCCTCTGTGGCGTTTCGGGCGTTTCGCTCTGAAGGCACTTTGTGACAATCGCCATGTCACACTACATCATACACTGGCAACAGACATTACAGACACTGTCACAGCAACAGACTCAAGCGACAGTTTCTCTGCAGCGAAACATTTCATTTAAATAATGTTTCCAACTAATCGTGCCACCGTATGAAGCGATCTGATCACGATAAGTGATGCCCAAAACAACCCATCTTCTGTGGCCATCTGTTCCTGTTCCTATGAGGTGCTTTTTGTCCCGACCACATTATCGAAAGCCCCTCCCTCCTGGACCCCCTGTGCAGACTCCATTTTGTCTTCTGGTGTTCATCAAACAATGACAGACG
Source organism: Dallia pectoralis (assembly GCA_029465975.1). Lineage (NCBI taxonomy): Eukaryota > Metazoa > Chordata > Actinopteri > Esociformes > Umbridae > Dallia > Dallia pectoralis. Next base: position 11,165,807 of record CM055751.1, read on the forward strand.
AGCCAGGGGCCAGAGTAGCCAATTTACTGAGGAGATGCAGAAACAATATCCCCTCTCTGACACAGCCGTCGGCTACAAATCAAACATCGCCAATATACCCTGAACACTGCCTAGATGAAAGTAGAACCCTATTTTGGGAATTGGGTACAATTTGGGACTGATCTGGTGATATGCAGTAGGCCGGTGTGACTGGAGGGTTTTGGGTTTCAGACCCATTCCAGGCCATGCTAAATACATGAGAGAGAGCTCGTTTATTGGATCAGGCATGATGCCTTTTACAGGAACCCGGCCCCAAACACACACACGCGCGCACACGGAAGAGTAGTGTAATATAAGATCTTCATGTCATCATGGAGAATAAGTCTCCCCAATGACCTCAGACACACATAAGACCATCCAGTAATCCATTTGGCTCCAGGGACAGAACACAGAAAATACACATAGAAAGCACACATCATATAATCATAGAATTGATTGAAGCAGTGTCTGGATTATAAATATAATATCCAACCTGTCGACACATTGCAACGCTGATCAACTAATAAATAATATACATTTTTATGCTTGTCTTGGTCAAGGTTAATCCGCTGAGCGGAAATGGACGATAACAAACGCCCTTTGCTTGTCACCACATCTCCTGTCTCTTGCCAAAGCCTTTTTATCACAGAATCCAGGAATCCTTATCTAATCTAAAGGAACTCATTTTCCTTTTCTCCTCATTCAACAATCCTCCATTTTCTGTTTTTTCCACCTTGGCGGACATTAAACCGAAAGCTAGAAAGCAGTTATTGCATTTCCCATGGATTTACACCAGCTTCTTGAAATCCAGCCAGGGTCTCGTATGCGCGCTGACCCCGATCTTTACTTGGTTGGCTGCCAAACTCTTTACCATGTCTTTACCAAACTCTCCCAGTCTGTGGACAGATTCCACATGGCCTCAACACTGGGCCAATGTCTCTCATCCACACATCGGGTCAATAATCGGTCCGTGGAGGCCGCCTGACCTATTACAGAGCCGGCACGCTTAATTTGACTTGTCCGCTAATCACCAGTCAATCATCAGCACCTGAGCCTCGTGTTGTGTTCTCCTCGTCATGGAAACTACGGCCAGCCCGTCATGCAAACAGCTGAGTCGTGTGTGTGTGTGAGTGTGACTGTTCGGTCTGAATATTTAATCAGCCCAAAGCTCCTGGGATTGGTCCTGCTCTCCCATACACCTGCAGGTGACTCCAGAAACGGCAGCGCTGGCAACTGTGTTTTCATTTTCCTGTGCAGCTACCTTCCTTGCACTCTGAATCCGATTTTGGGTCTACACAGGCCGCTATGTTCAGAATACTGTGGTTGGTTAATCAGATTTGGGCAGGCCATGTAAATGTACGATAGAGGCAAATGTGGGATTGAGTTACAGCTCAGGCGGGCTCCGTCTGACAGGGAACATCCAATTAGAACCCTTAAAACCTATTCCACACATTTAACACCATTACACAGGACCACTGTCACTCTTAAACCTGCTCCTTCTCTCTCCCTCTCTCTCCCTCTCTCTCCCTCTCTCTCTTTCTCTCTCTCCCCTCTCTCCCTCTCTCTCCCTCTCTCTTTCTCCCCCTCTCTCTCTCCTCTCTCCCTCTGTATTCCCCCGATCTCTCTATGTATTCTGTCCTCTCTACCTCTCTTTTCCACATTTACACTCAATCTCATCCACCTTTCTCCCCCACTCTGTCTCAGTTCCTCCATATCCCTCAATCCCCCCCCTCTGTTTTTTGGTCTTCCCTCACACCTTCCTCTTAATCTCTCACAAGCATTATTTCCAATCTCCCTTTATCTTTACGGTTACTGAACAAACACAAACCTCCAGGAAATTTGAACAAAATGGAAGTGGCACGCCGGCAGGCCTAGCAAATACACCGGCTACATCTATAGCGTAAGAGAAGGTTTGGATGTGGACCACAGTAAACCAATGACCTCTAAAAGCTGGAGACATCCAAGATGGCCGACATAATAACAATATTATCTAACCACAGGGGTCAGCGCTGACTCGTGGACCTCCTACATGTGCAATATGAGCTGTATCTGTATGGGAATTCTTACACCTCGCCATTATCACAGGATTCCTATTTACAGCTGTGAACTGGGAGAAATTTCGATGAACATGTTTTTTTCCGGCTCTGGGAATCGAACCTGTGACATTTTTTTGACTGGCCCAATGGTCTCGATCACTAGGCTGCCCTGACACCCCAAACAAACATTAGACAAACGTGTGACACACACCGTGGTACACAGCATCACATCATACAAAATCATAGCAGAAAATGTTCCCTTGTATTATATAGTATTCACAAATGTGATTATGGAGGGTGTTAGGGCAGAGGAGAAAGGAGAGAGGAGAAAGGCTAGGGTAGAGGAGAGAGAGAGGGGTTAGGGCAGAGGAGAGAGGAGAGAGGAGAAAGGCTAGGGTAGAGGAGAGAGAGAGGGGTTAGGGCAGAGGAGAGAGGAGAGAGGAGAGAGGAGAAAGGCTAGGGTAGAGGAGAGAGAGAGGGGTTAGGGCAGAGGAGAGAGGAGAGAGGAGAAAGGCTAGGGTAGAGGAGAAATGAGAGAGGAGAGAGGGAGGGGTTAGGGCAGAGGATAGAGGAGATAGGAGAGAGGCTAGGGCAGAGGAGAGAGAGAGGGGTTAGGGCAGAGGAGAGAGCGAGGGGTTAGGGCAGAGGAGAGAGGAGAGAGGGAGGGGTTAGGGCAGAGGAGAGAGGGAGGGGTTAGGGCAGAGGAGAGGAGAGAGGGAGGGGTTAGGGCAGAGGAGAGGAGAGAGGGAGGGGTTAGGGCAGAGGAGAGAGGGAGGGGTTAGGGCAGAGGAGAGAGGAGATGAGGGAAAGGGTGTGAGACAAGGGGGTAGAGTGGAGAGGGTGGGAGAAGGGAGGAGGGGAGTAGAGAGGAGAATCTGTCTGTGTGTGTGTATCTGTGTGTGTGTGTATCTGTGTGTGTGTGTGTGTGTGTATCTGTGTGTGTGTGTGTATCTGTGTGTGTGTATCTGTGTGTGTGTATCTGTGTGTGCGTACGTACGTGCATGTGCTTCTTTCCGCCCACATGTTTATATGGTAAACTGAGGCTGTAATTTCAAGGTGTTGAGTTTACAGAGACCAGGTCTCTCCGGCTGTGACAGGCACAGACGCCATAATAAAGGCTCTAATGAAAAGCTCATCGAGTTAATGGCAGCAGCCGCTCTAAATCGCTGCCGTGTTCGTGGCGTGTGACGTGAGAGGGTGACGCACGTGCCAGTGCACGCTGGATTATTCCCTTTCCAGACCCTTTCCCCAAATCGGTTTTCTGATTTTTGATCTCTTTATATCTTACAGCAGGTCGTCATCAATAATCAAAGAATTCAGGAGGGGTTTGTCCAGACGTGTTCAGGTGGGGAGTTCTGTTGAGCTCAATCAGCAGGTGTCCCCAAACGCCAACGATTAACTAATAAAATATATCGGACACCAGGAGAGAGAGAGACTGGGATAGAGGGGCTAAGAGACAGAGAGAGAGAGAGAATAAGAGAGATATAAAAACAGAAAAAAATAAGAGAGGTTGGCCTTGGTTTGAGACTTCCCTGACAATCACAGACACAGGCGGACTGTTAATGAGGTGCTGGTCTCTTCTGTGATATCAGACGGTGAGAGGCAGGAAAAGAGCCCACCTCCCTGACAGAGAACCCCTGACAGAGAACCCCTGACGAAAACCACTGACACAGAACTGCTGACAGAGAACCCCTTATACAGAACCACTGACAAAAACCACTGTCACAGAACCACTGACACAGAACAACTAACAGAGAACCACTGACATAAATGATAGCAATTTTAGCATTGAGTAACTTTTTCTTTGTGGCTTTATCCACGTCAGGAAGGAGTATGAGGTCTGGCACCCTGGTAGGACCTGGTAGGTTAACCGTGGGCAGTCCTGCCACTCATTTAGATCGCTGCCTTTCTTCTGCATTGTGGGAACCAGCGTATTGAACAATCTCTAGCCGGCAAGAAGCACAAAGACACACAAAGCATAGAAGGAAGTGCACAAAAGCCTCCCCCCGAACCAGACCCCCCTCTGTATTATTTTGCTTCCCCCGTCTTCTCCGAAACCCTTAGGACCTTTCGGACGAGACTATCAGAACCAGCGAGCCTTAACAATCGCTCTGCCCACACCCCACACCCTTTTCTCCAGCTTTCAGATGCCGCTACCATGCTATAGGGGGCCAACAGACAGGCGGGGGGGGGGCAACCTGCGTCCATATTCGTCTCTGAGCCTGGCATTCGTCATTTAAGGCCCATGCACACCGCAGATGCGTTACAGCTACAAAGATACAAGCTAACATGGTTTCCAATGAGAACCAGCTACGCTCAGCGACTGTGGGTGGAGCTACGCTCAGAGACTGTGGGTGGAGCTACGCTCAGGGACAATGTCTCCCGATGAGACATTTCAAAGTCGAGAAATGCTTCACTTTATGCTAATTGCCAGTGAGCGAGCAGTGACAGAGTTCAGCAATAACCAATGGCAGAACAGATGTTCTCTGAATCAGGAAGTCCCTTCTCGCCATGTCCAGTTTTCCTATTATTTGTGATGCTCTCCTTTAAAAAAAATGTATGTATGGAAAAACATCAGGGACTGTTGGGATCACGATGTTTAGGAAGACACAACCCACTCCGAGCTGGCAGTTTGCACACCAAAGAGAGGTGTGTGTGTGTGTGTTTGGGTGCTACACTGCCAGACCAGTGGGGACACATGACGAGTCTAAACAGCACAGAAGAAAAATGGGTGTTTACGGCAAAAAGGACATCCCAAAGTCATCCGTCCTTGATGGTCGCCGCTGGTTTCCCATGGGACCCTCCCTAATTAACATTAGCCGGCGTGCACTGTGCAGGGCATAGGGTGCGATTGGGACAGCGCACTCTCCTTGTCAGAGCACTCACAATCACAGGGATATTTCCAGACGCCTTAGTGACCTCCGTGAAGGCATCCGCAGATCAGGCGTTCTGATAACGTATTTACCGTAATGGCTGCTATAGCCAGGCACGCAGGATTCTGCTGAACACTGTCGTAGATAAAGGGCGCGGCTCACCCGAACACAAAGGGAACCGGGTGAGACATGACGACGTGACCAAATTGAATCACGCCTGCGCAGGGGTATTCGTTCTGTTCGCCCGGGAACGGCCCTCAGACATGGAATATCCGCCACGTGAAAACCCCTTCTGCTTTATTCGCTTAGATTATCCGTGTGAACGGGAAAATGGAAATCGCAGGACTACCTAGGGAATAATGTGGCGTTTGGGATCCACCCAACCTCAGTCCGGGTCTGTAATAAATTAATTGTGTCCGAGAAAGAGGAGGCAGAGTTGCTCCCTCCGGTTCGTCACGGCGTGAAGAAGAACGGTCTGAACAGGGAGATGAGCTAAATCAATCCCAACTGTAAATATTTCAGGGCGACTCATTTATTATTGACTAATGTCTTTACCTTGTTGAACTGGCTGGATATCATGTCTCTCATCAGCTTCCTCACCGCCGAATTTAAGCTCTGCCCACACCCTAACTCCCCCTCTGGACAGCTCTATATGACAGTAAAGCTCTGTCCACACCCTAACTCCCCCTCTGGACAGCTCTATATGACAGTAAAGCTCTGTCCACACCCTAACTCCCCCTCTGGACAGCTCTACAGGACAGTAAAGCTCTGTCCACACCCTAACTCCCCCTCTGGACAGATCTATATGACAGTAAAGCTCTGTCCACACCCTAACTCCCCCTCTGGACAGATCTATATGACAGTAAAGCTCTGTCCACACCATAACTCCCCCTCTGGACAGATCTATATGACAGTAAAGCTCTGTCCACACCCTAACTCCCCCTCTGGACAGCTCTATATGACAGTAAAGCTCTGTCCACACCCTAACTCCCCCTCTGGACAGCTCTATATGACAGTAAAGCTCTGTCCACACCCTAACTCCCCCTCTGGACAGCTCTATATGACAGTAAAGCTCTGTCCACACCCTAACTCCCCCTCTGGACAGCTCTATATGACAGTAAAGCTCTGTCCACACCATAACTCCCCCTCTAAACAGCTCTATATGACAGTAAAGCTCTGTCCACACCCTAACTCCCCCTCTGGACAGCTCTATATGACAGTAAAGCTCTGTCCACACCATAACTCCCCCTCTGGACAGCTCTACAGGACAGTAAAGCTCTGTCCACACCCTAACTCCCCCTCTGGACAGCTCTACAGGACAGTAAAGCTCTGTCCACACCCTAACTCCCCTCTGGACAGCTCTACAGGACAGTAAAGCTCTGTCCACACCCTACTCCCCCTCTGGACAGATCTATATGACAGTAAATCTCTGTCCACACCCTAACTCCCCCTCTGGACAGCTCTATATGACAGTAAAGCTCTGTCCACACCCTAACTCCCCCTCTGGACAGCTCTATATGACAGTAAAGCTCTGTCCACACCCTAACTCCCCCTCTGGACAGCTCTACAGGACAGTAAAGCTCTGTCCACACCCTAAGTCCCCCTCTGGACAGCTCTACAAGTTGATGTCTAGCAACATCTTTGAATCCAGCTAGTATTTGTTCTTCCTGGACATACAATAAATATTGATTCCAGCTTTTTCTTATCAGCAAAAAGCAATTAACTCCACGGTAAAAAGTAAAAGGAACTCTACACTGTGCGTAGTGCTCTCCTTGCTTCATTAAGAATGTACAAATGTGACAGTGCAAACTGAAACTCGTAGAAACCCAAAAAATTAAACAGAAATCTGTTTGACAGTGTGTGTGTGTGTTTGTGTATGAGTGTGTGTGTGTGTGTGTGTGTGTGTGTGTGTGTGTGTGTGTGTGTGTGTGTGTGTGTGTGTGTGTGTGTGTGTGTGTGTGTGTGTGTGTGTGCGTGTGCGTGTGCGTGTGTGTGTGCGTGTGTGTGTGTAGGACACTCACTAGTTGTGTTCCCTGACATCTGGATGATGCACTTGCTGTCCTTCGCCATCTCTCTGGAGTTGAAGGGTCGAACCCGTACCGCCACCTTCACAGAGGCCCCTGCCATGGTGCCTCCGGCCGAACACCACACTGCCACCCAATCTGCACACCAGCGGGCACACCAGCCTGCACGGAGCGCCTCTCAAAACCGGCCTGGAGACAGGGAGCCCCTGTCAGAAAAGGAGAGAGATGTGGTTAGTATTCGCTTTTCTACAACTTCTGTTTTAGCAATATGAAAATGTCCGGCTTGGAAACTGCAAAACCAGTCAATATGTTTTCTGCCAACCCCCATGCAGATTCCACCGCCAGAAAGCCATAACCTTACACCTAAAGACGGTTTTCAATTAGTCGTGTTCAGCACATAATGAAATACGCCAACGGTAACTAATATATACTCGCTGTATATGTATTTTTAGTGTATATTTCTGTCCTTCTGTGAACTATGAATAAATCACGATAGGGTCCCAACTAGCACACATGAATTCTGTCACACTGACTGGGCTCCGATCAAACGTAGTGTGGCATTTTGTAAGCACAACAGATTTCTGGGTCCCTCTACCTTGTTCCCATTGAGATCTACAGAGAGAGAGATGTATTGACTCAGAAGCTTCTCCCCTGAGAGGATTAAGCTATTAGATGACATTGGTTCCATTAGCTCTGCCTTTGGATAAGATGTCGATTAAGATCTGAGATCACTCAGCTGTAGGGTAGACTAGCTCCCTCCTCTCTGACCAGCCCATCTATATCGCCATGGTAACCGTCTCCTCCGAGAGTCATCAGGCACTTTGGAATCAATAATCTCAATTAAGGTAGATGGCACTGAACTGTTAGACAACAGAGAATGTGGGACACACACAGAGAGAAAGTGTGAGACAGAGAGAGATGACGTGAGACGCAGAGATAATGTGAGAAAGAGATAATGTGTGTGTGAGAGAGAAAGAGAGACAACATAATGTGAGACACAGAAATAATGTGAGACACAGAGATAAGGTGAGACACAGAGATAATGTGAGACACAGAGATAATTGTGAGACACAGAGAGAGAGGGAGAGAGAGAGACAACATAATGTGAGACACAGAGATAATGTGAGACACAGAGATAATGTGAGGAAGAGAGAGTGAGACAACATAATGTGAGACACAGAGATAACGTGAGACACAGAGATAATGTGAGAGAGAGAGATAATGTGAGACAGAGAGATAATGTGAGAGAGAGAGATAATGTGAGACAGAGAGATAATGTGAGACACAGAGATAATGTGAGACACAGAGAGAGAGAGAGAGAGAGAGAGAGAGAGAGAGAGAGAACATAATGTGAGACACAGAGATAATGTGAGACACATAGAGAGAGAGAGAGAGAGAGAGAGAGAGAGACAGACGGAGATAGTCTCTCTTGTCCATGACAAACATTACTGTAACAACTGGACCTCATAAACCTGGCCAGCTACAATATGGCTTTATGTTAACAGACTGTCACAGGGGAAAGAGAGAGAGACAAAAAGCAAACGACAGTGACATGGCCCTGACTGTGTACCAGCTAGGCCTCACATCCCCTGGGGCTGGTTTAGACCACCTTCAGTTGGCTGGCTGAATGGATCATAAAAGGAGCATGCATGGTCAGCGATGGTCGGTGGTGGAGAGATGGTTAGCTAGCCTAGCGGCAACAATAGAAGTGCAGCCACAGCTGAATGACAGTGCGCTTCCTGGGATTACCTCAGCAGGCCCAATAACAGACACGAAACCAGTCAGTCCGTCACACAACTAGCCCAATTACAGACACGAAACCAGTCAGTCACTCACACAACTAGCCCAATAACAGACACGAAACCAGTCAGTCCGTCACAAAACTAGCCCAATTACAGACACGAAACCAGTCAGTCCGTCACAAAACTAGCCCAATAACAGACACGAAACCAGTCAGTCGTCACAAAACTAGCCCAATAACAGACGCGAAACCAGACAGTCCGTCACAATACTAGCCCAATAACAGACACGAAACCAGTCAGTCACTCACACAACTAGCCCAATAACAGACACGAAACCAGTCAGTCCGTCACAAAACTAGCCCAATAACAGACACGAAACCAGTCAGTCCGTCACAAAACTAGCCCAATAACAGACACGAAACCAGTCAGTCACTCACACAACTAGCCCAATAACAGACGCGAAACCAGTCAGTCAGTCAGTCAGTCACACAACTAGCCCAGTAACAGACACGAAACCAGTCAGTCAGTCAGTCTATCAGTCAGTCAGTCAAACGTAGACCATGAAACCTGTCCGTAGCTCTAAAACCACACCAAGAAACACCACAGCTAAACAGTCAGTAAGTCAGTCAGCAAGCTTGTCGGTGAGTTTTTCAATCAGTCAAAAGTTTCGCACCAAATCCACTACTGTGCTGGGTTGTAGACGGGTCATCGGGGTATTTCTATTGGATAAGATGCAGGCCTGGAATAGACATGCATCACTATTGGCCAATCAGCTCCATGGTCATATTTTACCAATTTGTTTTTAAACACCACAATCTCTTTTACAAAAAACGTCAATGGAGATTGATTTGCCACATTAGCCGTCACCGAGCTCATCTGAACGGTAGGTGGGTAATATGCAAAACAGGCCCTATTGCGGCGGCGCTCTGCTGATCCTATTGGTCGTAATAAACCGTAAAGCCCTATGGTAAACTACATCTAATGGCATCGGTGCTGCAGAAGCTGCTAGCATCTAGATTACATCACAGTATTGGATCTCCTCAAACCATGTTGACTCATTCATTTCCCGGAAAATAATTCAATCAGCAATCTGCTCCTATGCAAGACTCATATCACAATTTGAGATTTCTCCACAAGCTCATCAATTCAAGAGTCAAGCGATTTCGTAAATGGATCCACCCGTGTATTTTTCCGTGGCAGTAAGTCGGCGACTAAAGCCCAGGTGTGAGCCATAAAATGATAATCCTACGGTGAAAACAAAGTCGCGCCGGATGTCGACCAATCACAACTACACACTTCTTTCAGATAAGACGCAACTGTGGATTAAAAGCATCGGTTATCTTAGTTGTGTCGGGAATGGTGTTGGACTGTTGAAGGATCCTGTAACAGAGCTAACTCGCTGAGCAAAGAGGGTTGAGATTATGTTGAAAAGACGGCTCCTGAGTTGAGAAGACGTTGAAAAAAGAAAGGAGGAAGGAGAAAACTTAATCAAATAAGAAACATGCCGCCTGAGAGAAAGATACAACTGAATGAAGCATATCGGCGTTTAGGATACAACTGTCCGAAAAATGTTAAATAAACAACATAGAAGAAAGCCTGGGGAAACATATGTCTAATTCTATACTAACATGTCATACTTAGTAACCAAACATTTAGACTGTAAATAAACAGCCACACCGCCCCCCGCTGTTGCGATCTTTTACCCATGAAACTACTGCAGCTTCAACCGTCACTCTTCTTCACTCGGACAAACACCCTGGCGTTCTTCGTAACCATGGAGACAGCGATCTGCTTCCACAACCCCTCCAGACGGCGTGTCCCTACCTGACACAGAAGGTGGCGCAGATATTAATTCGGCCACATCTCATGTCTGGAACACTGCGTTTCACTACAGGTGGGGCTCCCAGCATCTGGCAGCACAGGCCGTGCAACTTCCTGTATCTTATTCTGGGCGCCACGCAGTCACCAGAATGTTTGTTCATACAGGTAGGGTTAAGTACAGGGATTTGATTGACGACTGAACAGCTAGTTTATCAAGAACGACTTACTAAAATCTATATTCCTTAGTCGTAAACCGAGCAGGCATCGGCGAGCAAAGCAAACGCGCCTGCCCGTGCACGAGGTGTGAGCAACGTCCGCTTACTCACAAATTAAATTATGCAAACTGAGCGCCATTTTGGACCGAGAGTGTAATAACAAAGTTATTACGCAGTAACAAGGAACACTGTGTTAAAATAAAACCCAGGTGCTCTAGCCTAAATGTCACGCCGTGTCATAATGTCATGGGGTTGGCATTCGATAACAATTCTAAGAAACATTTCAGGAAATATTCGAAAACATCCCCACAAATCATAGTTAGACCTAATGAATAAGCTCGATGTCAGACCAGACGGTCAAGTGCGAGACTTTTTTCACGTCGCTGCCGTGCCTGGTTCGCTGACGACAAGCCATTTATTTTGTGTCAAACCACTCGAATGAACGAAACCTGAAAAATACAAAGTCTATTGAGAGAACAATCCGTTGTAAACGTCACCAGCAGGAGA
>CM055751.1:11179542-11247042 GCA_029465975.1 Dallia pectoralis
AGACCTGGCTACAATGTATCTGTGCAGTGGCTAGACCTGGCTACAACGTATCTGTGCAGTGGTTAGACCTGGCTACAATGTATCTGTGCAGTGACTAGACCTGGCTACAACGTATCTGTGCAGTGACTAGACCTGGCTACAATGTATCTGTGCAGTGACTAGACCTGGCTACAATGTATCTGTGCAGTGACTAGACCTGGCTACAACGTATCTGTGCAATGGCTAGACCTGGCTACAATGTATCTGTGCAGTGACTAGACCTGGCTACAACGTATCTGTGCAGTGACTAGACCTGGCTACAATGTATCTGTGCAGTGACTAGACCTGGCTACAATGTATCTGTGCAGTGACTAGACCTGGCTACAATGTATCTGTGCAGTGACTAGACCTGGCTACAACGTATCTGTGCAGTGACTAGACCTGGCTACAATGTATCTGTGCAGTGACTAGACCTGGCTACAATGTATCTGTGCAGTGACTAGACCTGGCTACAATCTATTTTTGATGTGAGGTTTGGAGCGACAAATGTGACTAGGATAGACTGTGTCTGTGCCTGGCTGGCTGGCTGCTCTGAAATGTACCACAGAAGGTCTGTTCTGTAAGGTACCATGGAAAGTCTGTTCTGTAAGGTACCATGGAAGGTCTGTTCTGTGAGGTACCACAGAATGTCTGTTCTGGATGGTACCATGGAAGGTCTGTTCTGTAAGTTATCATGGAAGGTCTGTTCTGTAAGGTACCATGGAAGGTCTGTTCTGTAAGGTACCATGGAAGGTCTGTTCTGTAAGGTACCACAGAATGTCTGTTCTGGATGGTACCATGGAAGGTCTGTTCTGTAAGTTACCATGGAAGGTCTGTTCTGTAAGGTACCATGGAAGGTCTGTTCTGGAAGGTTCTGTGCTAAGGCATGCAGGTGGACCTCTCAGGTTTCAGTCAGCCTGTAACACAATGACAGCGTGTTTTCTGACCTGACCATTCACATGCACAGAATCCACCTAGATCAGATACACAAGCTACTGTCACACAGCACCGATCTTCAGGGCCCGAGCCAGCCTAATGAACAGGGTGAAGTAGGCCAGTAAAACAAGCACCCAGACCCAATCTTCAGGGCCACATATTACAACCCAGCAGGATGAATATGACTTCATAACAGCAGAGCCACACGATGACTGTGTTCTGACGACAGCCTCCACCCCTTTCTCCTTCTCCCTCCATCGCTTTTCCCCTATCTCTCCCTCTCTCTCCCCCTCTCCCTCCCTCTCTCTCTCTCCCTCTCTCTCTCCCCCTCTCCCTCTCTCTTCCTCTCTCCCTCCCTCTCCTCCACAGCTCAGTTTAACAGCTCGGGGGCTTGAATCATTTATTGGCAGTAGTTGTTGCTGCTTGGCCCAGGCCTGACGTGTTTTCTTAAAGAGATGCAGCAGGCCACGTAGAACAGAGAGGTCACCTTCTCTTATAGAGGTCTGCAGTCATAGATTAAACGTGGTCATCTAGCTCAATGGAAAATCTCTATGGGAATTGACTTTAAGTCCTGAACAATTCTTATTCTGTGTCTGGAAAACTGTCCCCAAATCTCATCTACAGAACCCCCTACATTTGCATTCCCAGGCACGCAGCATAAAAACTCTTACAAACGATTTTGTTGTGATGTAGCCTTAATTCGTAAAATGTAACAGATATTACTGAGACATTTTAGATATTATTTCAATAAATTTACACAATTTTCTAGAAAAAAAGTGTTTCTGCCTTGTCATAATTTTTTTATTAAATTAGAAATTAGATGTTGATAAAACAATGCACTGTCATAAAAGTCTCAATTCTCACCTGCATAAACATTCAATAAACCAATAGAAACCCATACATAATAACGACACTGGTTTCACCAGGAACACAAAACGAAGAAATTGGAAAGGTGTCCATCTAGTGGTCGACATCGGTACTGCTTCATTCTGCCAATTGTACTGTTTGCGCTCCCTGATGGTGGATCAAGTGATCACAGCGCTCACTGTCATCAGGAAAATGAGTCCCTGATATATGAAGGATGTATATATTAATTCTAGACATCTCCTGTCTCATGTCTCTGCCCAAGCTGGAACAAGCACTTATAAATAATCGCATGGATACACAAACAAACAGGACATCACCATTGAAGGCATCCCTAATTTAAGTGTAGTCAAGTGGGAAATAGACTTAAAACTTTATTGGCTGTGGTCACTGCCAAAACAATCTGTTACGCTCCCACCTCCCCAATGGTAAACAGAGAAATAAACATAAACGAGAGGCACAACCGAGGCCAGAGTATGGCAGCAACAACATATCAACATGCACTGGCTGGTAACCTGACCAAACCCCAAAATAGCATCGCTTTAAAGGGCAGTAAATCACCAGCAGGTGCGGCTGCTCTACAGGCCCGGTAGCCACGGCCATCTATTCACTCAGTCATGGACTCTGTGAACAAACAGCCAAATTGACAATGATTTCCTCTCTACCCTTCCCCAAAACGGGTCGCCCAATCAACCCCCCATTGAGCCTCAATCGGGCCGCATCAGAGAACCGCTCAGAGACTAGTGAATGTCAGGCAATCCGTCCGTGTACAGAATCTGATGGACACCTGGGTCGTGCAGCTATAGGAACCAAACGCAGTCGTCAGCTACCTTACAGTAGGGTAGAAAATAACCCGTCTATTCAGATATTGAAATGCCTTTTGCCTAACATCAAATGAACTGACGCGTGCACGCTACCTACTACTGTCTTGTTTTGTTACACATTTATAGCTTGAAAAACTTTAGGGAATTAACGTGATAATGTAAAACCATCCAGTTAATTCTTTATTTGTATTTATTGACCAGTGTTAAACTTAGTTCTGGATTCCATTAACTTGGCCATTGCGATTGCGGTCGAATTGGCACCAGTATTCGTGCACTCTTTACCACGTGGTCAGTAACCTATCAGATTTGGTCCATATGAATACCTGCGCCGGAGCATTGTACTGCGCAGTCATTCAGAATCTGTCCAGCTAGATTTGAACAAGAAATAAATATTGCATACGTTCTCAGTTCTGATGTTTTACGCACAGCTTTTCTTATGACCATAACAACTGACGTATAGATTTTCTTACTGTCCTCACAACACGCAACTAGGAAACTTTTGGCCGGTATATATGAAACCAACATATTCTTCTTCAGAGCAGGCCAGCTGCTTTATACACAACACTTACCATTGAACCAATGAAAATACTTAACCAATTAACTATAATTCATTAGTCACATGTCTCAATTGGCCTGTTTGCGGCATGTTTGTGCAGGACACTGATAGATCCCCCTCATAATGTATTAACCAGTGTGTTTACATAAAATAATCATATTTACAAAGCCCCACAATCAGAGTAACAGGTCCTATAGTGCTTTGGGATAAGAAATGTTGGTCTGCTTTCTTCTCCCTGCGAACCTGTTGCTAATAGCTCACCGGTAATACTGTTTATTACTTCTAGATGGCAGCCTAGCACCAGAATGATGCTACTACTTGTGGACTGATTTCATTTTGCCCAAAGTCTTGGCTACTGATCTGAACTAGAGCCGTCAACAAACCTTTGGCACTGATTGTCACCACTATGTTGTGTAGCCTCAAGCTGGGGAAGGATCTAAGGCCCAATCCGAATACTCCCACTTACCCCTTCCCCTTAGCCCTACCCCTTAGTTTACCCCTACCCCTTGGCCCTCGAAACCGAGTGGTAAGGGCTACGTTCCTCTAGGAATTGGGACACCACTCGGTTTTGGCTACGTCATCATACGTCGTCGCTAGCTGGCTGCTACGTCACCAGAGGCGACACAAATGTTGATCTCAAACTTCGGAGATGCAAAAAGAGTCTGGAAAAGTGTGTATGTTGTCGATTGCGTGGATTTTAGTAGTTATGTTTTTGCGATTGTCTGCAACAAATCGCAGAAGAGGTCTACGACGCCTACGAATGCTGGTAGTTTAACTTATGGGATGTATCGATTGGTTGCAAACAACATTGTCGTATTGTATTTAAAGTTCACGGAACTAACCAACAAGGTAGCAAACATTTTCCCCAACTCAGCCATTAATGGTGTAAAATTGTTTTATTTTCCAGACTGGTGGTCCAACAAGATACTGTGCCATAAACCCCAACACGTCTATACTGCGCATATGGTTCGATGTATGTAGTAGTTATATGTTTGGTGGCGGTGCATATGGATGCAGATGTTCTTCTGTGTACTATTGTTTTTAATGTTTTTGTAAAGCACACGTGCTATATAAATAAACCTGCTTGCTTACTACTGAAGGCTGTTTGAAATAAATAATTTCATCCACACTGCATGGTGTTTTGTATATCTGTTTCAGTGATCACTGTTTTGAATGTCATTGATCGATGTTCAGAAACCCTTAATCAAAAACAATGTGCAAAGTGCAACAACAAACAAACTACAGTTTATCAAACATTTTTTCAAAGATGTCCAATAACCTCTCTGTCTTGGCCTCACCAGTGTCCTGTATCATATCCAAATGATGTTGTACACCTTCATAATCTACAGTCTATGGTTGTACAGCATGAAACTTCGGTTAATTTTCTGCCCGAAAGCGAATTATTTGCCGGGTTTCCTCCGGCGTCCCTGTGTGATTCGGGACGGTATGTAAAGCACTTTAATCGCTATTCCAAACGCAACAGGTTATGTTATGCACTGATATTAATTATCTGCTAAAAGAGTTAACTGTAGACAAACATGCATTGAGTAAAGGTAGTCAGAGAAATACGGGACAAATTAGCAATGTATCTTTGGCGTTGAAACCTGGCAAAAAGTAGCGATTTAAAAACAAAAACTTCAATTATTAAAATGGTTAAAAATATATATATACAGGACTGCCTAGATCACAAAACAATTGTGTCGTAATTTTTAAATTCGCTATTTAATCCGAAAATACTACATTTATGGGTCTCTTTTGCTGATCTAGCAGCCATTGTTGACGTCTCGCAATGTGTTCTGGGTACCCCTTGGTTTCAAGTGAGCTCTCGGAATGTCTTGATTTCAAGGGGTATACAGCCCTTCGTCTTACCCCTTCGTCTTGATCAAAATGAGTATTCGGACAGCACTTGGTGTCGCGCGAACGCGCAAAACTAAGGGGAAGGGCTATGGGGAAGGGGTAAGGGGGAGTATTCGGATTGGGCCTAACATCTCTAGGGGGAGGAGTTTTCACAATATGGGGACGTCTACATAACTATACGGAACACAATCGTCCACCTAAATACTAAACATCTCGACACATTTGAACCTACAACCAGTGTCCAGAAGTTTCATATTCCTCCTTCATATAGCCTGAAACGATGAAGCCTGGGTCAAAGGTCAACACTGTGCGGAGTAGGAGAGTTGTGTGTGGCAATGAAATTATGCCAGCTGTGGTTGTCATTGAGGAGGGGAAGATCCAAAGCATTCTCCCAGGCTCCAGTGGTCCCCCTGAGGCTGGCTTTGAGGTAGGCTCTGTGCGGTTCTCCGGTTCCTAAGTACGACCCATGTCGGCGCTGTTGCAAAGAAAAGAGACTGCATAGCGAATCGGAAAGTGACTTGCAGTCTGTGCTAATATACATGAGGCATTTATTGACGTAGTTCAATCCAGCGTTATTTTGTGAATTCCTTCAGTCATCCTACGAATCAAAAAGTGATTATGTATAATAACAACGGCTTTAATACATGTTTTATTCTGATGGCAGGTGCTATAACATGTGTTAATGTGATGGCAGGTGCTATAACATGTGGTAATGTGATGGCCAGTGCTATAACATGTGTTAATGTGATGGCAGGTGCTATAACATGTGTTAATGTGATGGCCAGTGCTATAACATGTGTTAATGTGATGGCCAGTGCTATAACATGTGTTAATGTGATGGCCGGTGCTATAACATGTGTTAATGTGATGGCCGGTGCTATAACATGTGTTAATGTGATGGCCGGTGCTATAACATGTGTTAATGTGATGGCCAGTGCTATAACATGTGTTAATGTGATGGCCGGTGCTATAACATGTGTTAATGTGATGGCAGGTGCTATAACATGTGTTAATGTGATGGCAGGTGCTATAACATGTGGTAATGTGATGGCCAGTGCTATAACATGTGTTAATGTGATGGCAGGTGCTATAACATGTGTTAATGTGATGGCCAGTGCTATAACATGTGTTAATGTGATGGCCAGTGCTATAACATGTGTTAATGTGATGGCCAGTGCTATAACATGTGTTAATGTGATGGCCGGTGCTATAACATGTGTTAATGTGATGGCCGGTGCTATAACATGTGTTAATGTGATGGCCAGTGCTATAACATGTGTTAATGTGATGGCCGGTGCTATAACATGTTTTAATGTGATGGCCGGTGCTATAACATGTGTTAATGTGATGGCCGGTGCTATAACATGTGTTAATGTGATGGCCAGTGCTATAACATGTGTTAATGTGATGGCAGGTGCTATAACATGTGTTAATGTGATGGCAGGTGCTATAACATGTGTTAATGTGATGGCCGGTGCTATAACATGTGTTAATGTGATGGCAGGTGCTATAACATGTGTTAATGTGATGGCAGGTGCTATAACATGTGTTAATGTGATGGCCTGTGCTATAACATGTGTTAATGTGATGGCAGGTGCTATAACATGTGTTAATGTGATGGCCAGTGCTATAACATGTGTTAATGTGATGGCCAGTGCTATAACATGTGTTAATGTGATGGCAGGTGCTATAACATGTGTTAATGTGATGGCCAGTGCTATAACATGTGTTAATGTGATGGCCGGTGCTATAACATGTGTTAATGTGATGGCAGGTGCTATAACATGTGTTAATGTGATGGCCAGTGCTATAACATGTGGTAATGTGATGGCCGGTGCTATAACATGTGTTAATGTGATGGCCAGTGCTATAACATCTCAATATGTTTGACAGGTCATGGATGTGGGTGACAGTGTGGTGATGCCTGGTATTGTGGACTGTCACGTCCATGTGAATGAACCGGGCCGTACCACCTGGGAGGGGTTCTGGACCGCCACCCGGGCAGCTGCAGCAGGAGGGGTCACCACTATAGTAGACATGCCCCTGTAAGAACATTAGGGTCACCACTATAGTAGACACGCCCCTGTATGAACATTAGGGTCACCACTACAGTAGACATGCCCCTGTATGAACATTAGGGTCACCACTACAGTAGACACGCCCCTGTATGAACATTAGGGTCACCACTATAGTAGACACGCCCCTGTATGAACATTAGGGTCACCACTACAGTAGACATGCCCCTGTATGAACATTAGGGTCACCACTATAGTAGACACGCCCCTGTAAGAACATTGGGGTCACCACTACAGTAGACACGCCCCTGTAAGAACATTGGGGTCACCACTACAGTAGACACGCCCCTGTAAGAACATTGGGGTCACCACTACAGTAGACACGCCCCTGTAAGAACATTGGGGTCACCACTACAGTAGACACGCCCCTGTAAGAACATTAGTGTCATGGTTGCAACCATGAGTGTGTAAGCATCATCATTTTAACTGTGCAAACTGACATGCACCCCTCTCTCGGTCTCCATAGTAACAGCATCCCTCCAACCACCACCCTGGATAACTTGCATGAGAAAATGGAGGCCGCATCCGGAAAGTGTTTCGTCGACACGGCCTTCTGGGGAGGGGTCATCCCTGGCAACCAGGTACTGTCAAATATAACTGGCCCCAAATGTCACGTAACAGGGGAGACGTGTAGGGAAAGCCACAAGCAGAGCCACCGTTTCCCTTTGTCTGTACTTCGCAGGAATGCGTCCATCTCATTATACACATAGAGAAATGTGGGCAAACTTGTTCTGACTAGCTGGCCACACGGCTGTTTGTAAACGGTGTCTGTGACAGCTGGAGCTGAGGCCCATGATCCAAGCAGGCGTGGCTGGTTTTAAGTGTTTCCTGATACACAGTGGAGTGCACGAGTTTCCCCATGTCACCCAAAAAGACCTGCACTCGGCCATGGAGCAACTACAGCACACAGGAAGTGTTCTGCTGGTAACTTTCCATCTGTGCTTTTGTCTTCCTCGCTCTCTCTCTCTCTCTCTGGATATCTTTTTGTATCCTGCCTTCTCTTCCCTTTTCTTCCATTCTCTCTGTTTATCTCACTGTCTTTCTCCCTCTCTCCGTTCATCTTCGTGTCTCCATCCATCTCTCTATCTCACTGTCTTTCTCCCTCTCTCCGTTCATCTTCGTGTCTCCATCCATCTCTCTATCTCACTGTCTTTCTCCCTCTCTCCGTTCATCTTCGTGTCTCCATCCATCTCTCTATCTCACTGTCTTTCTCCCTCTCCGTTCATCTTCGTGTCTCCATCCATCTCTCTATCTCACTGTCTTTCTTTATCTTTCCTTACGCCCTGCCTCTCTCTCTTTTGATTACATTTTATTTGATTGAAATGGCTTTAAATCTCCCTCTCTTTATCTCTCTATTTCTCTTATTCTCTCACTTCCTATTCATCTCTCTTTATCTCCCAGTCTTCTTTTTCCTACTTTTCACTTTCTCCTCATATCTGCACAATATGTACCCTGTATCTGTTATATTATTAGAGTGGGTTATATCATCGTCTCATTGGCTAAACTGAATCCTTTTTCATTCTGTGCATGTGTAATGTCCAATATGATTGAATTTGAATGTATCCTGTATGATTTTGCTTTTATCTGGCACCAGTTTCACGCTGAGCAGGATGTGTCCCTGTTGTCAGAGGAACAAGCAGGTGAGAACAGTTTAAACACTGACAGTTAAAGGACCATTGCGACTTGTGGACATGACATTAAGGTCATAACCGTTCCGTAAATGTTATTGCTAGATGACACTGTGTTGATAAAGGTCCCCGGTGTATTCTGCTATTGCTAGATGACACTGTGTTGATAAAGGTCCCCGGTGTATTCTGCTATTGCTAGATGACACTGTGTTGATAAAGGTCCCCGGTGTATTCTGCTATTGCTAGATGACACTGTGTTGATAAAGGTCCCCGGTGTATTCTGTTATTGCTAGATGACACTGTGTTGATAAAGGTCCCCGGTGTATTCTGCTATTGCTAGATGACACTGTGTTGATAAAGGTCCCCAGTGTATTCTGCTATTGCTAGATGACATTGTGTTGATAAAGGTCCCCGGTGTATTCTGCTATTGCTAGATGACACTGTGTTGATAAAGGTCCCCGGTGTATTCTGCTATTGCTAGATGACACTGTGTTGATAAAGGTCCCGGTGTATTCTGTTATTGCTAGATGACACTGTGTTGATAAAGGTCCCCGGTGTATTCTGTTATTGCTAGATGACACTGTGTTGATAAAGGTCCCCGGTGTATTCTGCTATTGCTAGATGACACTGTGTTGATAAAGGTCCCCGGTGTATTCTGCTATTGCTAGATGACACTGTGTTGATAAAGGTCCCCGGTGTATTCTGCTATACGTTCATCCACGGCTGACCCACCTCATTCACTGTCATCCCCCCATCACCCCCGTCCAGAACCCAGAGATTACTCCACCTTCCTGAAGTCACGACCAGACGTTATGGAGCTGGAGGCCATACGTACTGTCACGAACCTCTGCCTGCAGTATCGGTAAGAACCAGACTTGACGAACCCATTATTCATGTATTATACCAGGTAGGTTGCCTGAGGGCTCATTCCATTTGACAGCAAGAACCTGAGAGCCAAAACCGGGTGATGGTCTTACTCTGGGACAAGACCAAATTTTTTTTTTTTTTTACTCTGCCGCCTCAGGATTGAACTGGCAACCTTTCGGTTCTGGTCAGGCACTCTAACTGCTGGTCTACATGCTACATAGGGGAATGTTTTAGATTTTAGCGAGGTGTGATTGTGACGCAGTAATCCACAACCAGTGACAACCATTGTCATCCGCCACATCGGTGCAGATCAGTGCAGAACCTCAGCGGCGTTCTGAGGACAGTATCTCCCCGCTTTTCTGTTAAGTCCGCTGCCACATAGTGAACCTGTCCTTCGCCCAACCGCTAGCACTCATCTGGTCATGTGTGCGTCTCCCTCCAGGGTCCGTTGCCACATAGTGCATCTGTCGTCTGCCCAGCCCCTGGCTCTCATTCAGGCAGCGAGGCAGGCCGGAGCCCCTCTGACCGTGGAGACCACCCACCACTACCTAAGCTTGTCTGCAGAACAGGTCCCTGCTGGGGCCACGCAGTTCAAATGCTGCCCTCCCATCCGAGGGGCAGCCAATCAGGTACGACGACACCTAGGGATGGTTAAATCAGGTCAGTGATCAGCGTTAGGATAACTTATGAGACCGAATTGGCTTCAGATTTCTGAAGGTGTAGCCGAAAGATGACCGTGTCCATATGTGAGTGAGAACCTGAGTCATTAAAGCCTCCACCTCACCCTGCACCTCCCCAGGAGAAGCTGTGGTCGGCCCTGAAGGCGGGCCACATCGACATGGTGGTGTCAGACCACTCCCCCTGCACTCCCGACCTGAAGGGATTGGACAGTGGGGATTTCACTCAGGCATGGGGCGGGATCTCCTCTCTACAGTTTGGTAAGAGGGATCTATGAGAGGTCCACTGGATCCCTCGGGAGTCCAGCTCATTCGTATCGCGGTCAACTAGTTTTGGGATGAGCCGGCTTTGGGCTCTGACAGAAATTCTCCAGGGTCTGGTCTGGACATTGCTTTCACTAAGGAGCTACACACGTACAGGCCCATTAATCTCACTTCCGCGGGTCTCACCCGTTCTGGAAACTCTGGTTTCCACTTTAGTCATGGCGCTGATGAGGTTTGATGGACAGCAGCTGAGCCTCGACAGGTCTGACTGGAAGAGCTGCTATTAGGATCCTGGGAGCTCCACTGGGCTCTGTCTCATCTGACCTGAACAGAAACTTGAATGATATTTATCCAACCATTCTTCAAAAATATGACTTATACAATTGTCCTTTTAGGTCATTTTTCTATCGTGTTTGTAAACGAACTATAACACAGCTGCCTCTAAGCACAGTTCTAACTATTTCGATTTCATGACGGTCAGTTCTTGCATCCTTAACTTAACAATTCATTTTAAAACGTCCATCCCGTAGCTTTTTACAGAAGCCGAAGCAGGCTGACGCTTTGTTATTGATTTAACGGTTGGTTACCGCTTCAAACGAACCCTACCTGGTCACAGTTTTACTGCAGGACTAAGTCCAAAGGGAGATACACTTGGAGGACAGTGTAATGATTTACCACAGTCCTCGAGAACAGTGAAAGATTCTGGTTGATGTGTTATCTCTAGACTGTAATGAGATCAACCTCGCTTAACGCAGTCACAGTCTAGTCTTGCCTCATGGGTCAAATGAATGTTAAAGTTCCTAGCATATGTTTGATTTAATGTGACCTGGTGGTTGTAAGGGCACAGACAGGAAAATAATATAGTTTGTGCTCAACAAAAGTAGAGAAAAAGTGAACAAAAAAGGCTGTGCCACAGGTCAGCGCCAGAGACAAAAGGCCCAGGAACCAACGCTGTCAAATTCAATATCAAATAGGCAATGCAAACTTACAGGATATTATTTAATATTGGACATTTCTGTTCAAATGTGTTTTTTATGCAGGGGGCCCCTAAGGCTTGACTGGGTCTTGGACACGCCCCCCCCCCACCCTGATCACCAAGAAATGTACCTTCTTGGTTTGGTTGAATTATGAATCAACACACCCGACGCTGCCAGTCTATAAAGCATCACATCCCTGTCACTAGAGAAGAGATGATTCACCTAAAATGTCTGTCTCTGTCTCCAGTTAATCCTCTATCTCCGGTGAAACATTAAAACATCTATCCTACAGGTCTGTCTCTGTTCTGGACGTCTGCCAGTCAGAGAGGTTTCACCCTGCCCGATGCTGTGCGTCTCCTGTGCCAACGCACTGCACAACTCTGTCGCCTTGACGACCAGAAGGGCAGCCTGACTCCGGGTCACGATGCAGACCTGGTCATATGGGACCCGGAGAAGGAGTTCCAGGCTAGTATTCATTTGGAGGATTCACAAAGACAAACCGGAAGGGGGTTGTACTTATTTCACAGATCCTGCAGACAGGTCTGCCCTGAAGGTCTGACAGCGATGTGATTGGATGACTCCATAGAGTAGGTGGAGCATCTGTTTCGGATGCCTTCTTTAATTTTAGTTTTATTAATTCTCTCACACTCTGCAGGTGAAAGAAGAAAGTATACATCACAAAAATAAGGTATGCAAATGTATATTTAAAGTAATTTCCACATAGTTGTCACATAATAATGCAAATCCTGAAACCTAGCCTGAGAACCCAACATGCAAGCAGCAACAACCTATTAGTGCTACAACGACACTATAACAATACTGATTAAGAATTACATTATGACTAAATGACCACCACAATATGACTGAATAAGAACACCATTGTGAGTAAACAACAACATTATGACTAAATGACCCCCACAATATGACTGAATAACGACACCATTGTGAGTAAACAACAGCATTATGACTAAATGACCCCCACAATATGACTGAATAACGACACCATTGTGAGTAAACAACAGCATTATGACTAAATGACCACCACAATATGACTGAATAAGAACACCATTGTGAGTAAACAACAGCATTATGACTAAATGACCCCCACAATATGACTGAATAACGACACCATTGTGAGTAAACAACAGCATTATGACTAAATGACCACCACAATATGACTGAATAACGACACCATTGTGAGTAAACAACAACATTATGACTAAATGACCACCACAATATGACTGAATAAGAACACCATTGTGAGTAAACAACAACATTATGACTAAATGACCCCCACAATATGACTGAATAACGACACCATTGTGAGTAAACAACAACATTATGACTAAATGACCCCCACAATATGACTGAATAACGACACCATTGTGAGTAAACAACAACATTATGACTAAATGACCCCCACAATATGACTGAATAACGACACCATTGTGAGTAAACAACAGCATTATGACTAAATGACCACCACAATATGACCGAATTATAACAACAGGACTGTAAAACGACAACCTCATGCACTTTACAGACCTTCAGCGGTGCTCATGGAAAACATCCTGGGTTATAACATGAATTTGGAAATACATTTGGATTTCTCCTTTCTCTCTCCCTGTCTCCCTAGTTGACTCCCTACCTGGGCCTCCGGCTGCGTGGGGAGGTGTGTGCTACCATTGTTCGAGGCAGAGTGGTGTACAACAATGGCTCCTTCTCTCCTTCTCCCATGGGGAAGCACCTCCTCATCCCCCCAGGAGAAGGAGCTCTGACCTGGGTACCTCCATGCGTGTGCTAAATTCCACTTCTTTCCACTTTTTGTCATGTTAAGAGAGGAGTGGTACAATAGCACAAACAGGTCTGGGTGCAGGCTAAAGCCTCTGTGATTCCCTTGACAACCACTGACAAGACCTGTTAGTTACTGACTCTGGTTCACAAGTGTCCAAGATTGCGGCAATGGTGTATCTCTAATGGCTATATTAATACAATTTAAACTACATGAAGGGACATATGCTTGGGTGTTGTGGTACTATACCTTCATAAATAAAGTGTTGTTTTCAATCAATAGAGACTGGCGTTTCTGTTACATTGCTCCTCCCCCATACATCAAGTCATTAGGTTCTCCAATACAGCAGCTTGCTTGCTCCCTGTATATACGTAGATGTCAGTCACTGAGTAACCACTGACCAAACAGAGGAGAAACAGGTCAGCTTACACAACAGAGAATCAAAAGAGCCAGTCACTGTGCGTGTGTTGAAAACATTACATATGCTTGTCACATCTGTTTTATGTTGTAACGAATAATGGGCAAGTCGTTGTATGTATAGCCCATGCCTCTGTATTTACGCATTATAATCAAATTCAACACATCTGCAGTACAATCAAATGCAATGCATCTTCCACTAGGAAACAGTTTTTGATGTTGTCCAATGAACGTCATGTTCACGTCAAACACAGTATGCAAACAGACACGCAGATGCGAGACAAGTTTAAAGTCCTCGTCACGGTCAGATGAGTGCTGCGGGTCTAGTGGAGCAGGTTACCCGGTTGGAGTCATGTCGTCCCTATGCGTCCCTGCGCCGAAATGTCTCCAGAGGACGTTCGTGGCCCCGCTGCGACACATGTTCGGACCCGGACCGTCCAACGTGCCGCCCCGGATCCTGGCTGCGGGGGCCGAGCCCATCATCGGTCACATGCATCCAGAAATGTTTGAGGTAAAACAAGTGTTTCTTCAACTTCGATTGAATTGAATGGAAATTCACACATATTTACATCCTAATTGAACGATTACGCACGACTTATATATATATATATATAATATATTGATTTATTTTAACCATATACCTGCACGCTCAGGTATTTGTGGATAATATCTCCAACGTCCCAAACACGGTTCAGAAAAGATGTCCGATGTTTATCCCTCATGCACACCCGGGCACCAGGCTGTTTTCTGGGATCTCACTTGTACACAACTGTTGCAGCCTAACCTGATTTATCATATCAGCCAGGTTAATTATTTGTATCGCTGTTGGACGCTATTAGGTTTAAATACCTTGTAAAGTTGTGTATACGTTTATAGTAGTTAACACCATTGTTTGGCGTAATCACCAGACACAAGTGCGTGTTTCTCCTCTAGATAATGAGTGACATTACGAGTGGCGTCCAGTATGCCTTCCAGACTAAGAACAAGGTAACCCTTGCGGTCAGCGGGACAGGTCATGCCGCCATGGAGTGCGCTCTCTTCAACGCCGTGGAACCAGGAGAGGACGTCCTGGTGGCGGTCAACGGGATCTGGGGAGAGCGGGCAGCGGATATAGCAGAGAGGATAGGTACTGCGTTGTCATGTGATCAATCACTAACCGCACCTTAACACTTGGACAGATAGATGAACTCGTTTTGACCAGGATCCAACGGGGTTTATGGACTGTGGACCGTCTGCGGGTCAGACTCAAACAAACATGAACCATTGGGCAAAGCGAGTTATATTTACAACAAGCTTATGACCAGCCCTGGTTTAAATAATTTCATTATAACAAGCTTAGTTTGTCATTTACAGTTTACAATCCAGGAATGGAGGTTACTTTCATTTAATTTCCAGTCAATTCAGGAACGACACAGATATCACAGTTATTGTATTATTTTCCTTGGATCTAGAGTTTGGTTCAGGATTCTGTGTTGCCGGGAAGTGAAATGAAAATTCATCCCATCTGTGTAGGAACACACATAGTGACACATGTTTCTGGTCATGCCACAGGAGCCAAAGTAAACACCATTCGGACACCTGCGGGGGGTTGTTTCACCAACGAAGAAATTGATCAGGTATTGACCCAATGATCCCCGAGCTCTATGCACAGCCTCCATCATAATGATGCCAAGAACCTGACAGTGATGCTCGAGTCCCAACTTGCATGCTATTCCTTATATAGTGCACTCATTTTGTCAAGACATTGTTTGAAGAGATGCTCCACAGACTATATACTGTATGTCATTTCTGTTACACTTACGCTGACCATAAACACTTCTTTATCCCTTGTTCGAAACCTGTAATTTACTCAGCAAGTAGTTGCTGAGGACCAGATTGACACACCTTTAACAAGCGTTCAACTAACTCCCAAAAGAGCATGGACAGATGTATTCTTTATCTGTCATTAAACTGGTCCATTATCCTGCGTGTGTTCTGTCACATGGATATGTTCTGTCACATGGATATGTTCTGTCACGTGGATATGTCCTGTCACATGGATATGTTCTGTCACATGGATATATTCTGTCACATGGATATGTTCCGTCACATGGATATGTTCTGTGCATGGATATGTTCTGTCACATGGATATGTTCTGTGCATGGATATGTTCTGTCACATGGATATGTTCTGTCACATGGATATATTCTGTCACATGGATATGTTCTGTCACATGGATATGTTCTGTCACATGGATATGTTCCGTCACATGGATATGTTCTGTGCATGGATATGTTCTGTCACATGGATATGTTCTGTCACATGGATATGTTCTGTCACATGGATATGTTCTGTCACGTGGATATGTCCTGTCACATGGATATGTTCTGTCACGTGGATATATTCTGTCACGTGGATATGTTCTGTCACGTGGATATGTTCTGTCACGTGGATATATTCTGTCACGTGGATATGTTCTGTCACGTGGATATGTCCTGTCACATGGATATGTTCTGTCACGTGGATATATTCTGTCACGTGGATATGTTCTGTCACGTGGATATATTCTGTCACGTGGATATGTTCTGTCACGTGGATATGTCCTGTCACATGGATATGTTCTGTCACGTGGATATGTTCTGTCACGTGGATATGTCCTGTCACATGGATATGTTCTGTCACGTGGATATATTCTGTCACGTGGATATGTTCTGTCACGTGGATATGTTCTGTCACGTGGATATATTCTGTCACATGGATATATTCTGTCACGTGGATATATTCTGTCATGTGTGGATATATTCTGTCATGTGAATGTTCTGTCCTGTGAATATGTTCTGTCCTGTGAATATGTTCTGTCCATGTGGATATATTCTGTCACGTTGATATGTGCTGTCCACCACACCGTTTCTATAGGCCCTGGCGAGACACAGGCCCGTTTTGTTTTTTCTCACACACGGGGAATCGTCCACAGGAGTACTTCATCCACTGGATGGGATAGGAGACATATGTCACAAGTAAGTCCGTATTAATCATCCACTGTTTGCACTACACCAGACCACAGTAGATATAAAATATTTGCAGTTATGTAAAGTTCAACCTGTTTTTTGTTTTTTTTTGCCAGGCACAACTGCCTGTTTGTTGTTGACTGTGTGGCATCAATGGGAGGAGCCGCTCTTTACATGGATAAACAAGGTATGGTGCTGTCACACAATTCATTACATATTGTTAATTTTTTCATTCACAACTTATTTTTAAAATCTATTCATTTTTTACTACTCATTTTTGTAATTGTATACATTTATTTTTTACCACTTATTTATTGCATTATATTTATTAGTACAGAAAATTAAGTCCCCAAAATTGTATTTATTGTGTTTTCAGGTATCGACATTCTATACACCGGCTCCCAGAAGGTTCTGAATGCCCCCCCGGGGACGGCCCCGATCTCATTTAGTGAGAGAGCATGGCAAGCAGATTTCTACTCTGTAAACAAACGGATTTTGTTAGCGCCGTTTGATTTGTGTACAAATCTTGTAATGACAGGGTTGTGGGTTCTATTCCCACCTGGCCCAACATGAAAATATATGCACCTCAAGTTGCTCTGGATAAGTAGGTATGCTAATTACATTTTCAAACAAAAAAGGTTACTGTTCATTACTGAGGATATATCAATCTCTCTGAATCATTTGACCTGCCTGGTGATTTAGAAACAGGTGCTAGGTGTGTGCACTTACATTGACAAGACAAATACACTGGCAAGACTATTTTCACTCTCTTTATTGATGCCAGCAGTTTTGGTTAATTCATTTCTTTTACATCTTTAACAGTCATGTTTTAAAATCTCTGTACCTGGAACCAAAATTATTTGTTTAAAATAATCTTTACAGAGTGCATGGGTACTTAGAGAATATTGTACTAGGAATTAATAAATGACTTTCTACTTATATCCAGTGAGAAAGCTTTCAACCGGAAAAAAAAGCCAGTGTCCTTCTTCTTGGATTTGAGCTGGCTGGCGAACTACTGGGGCTGTGATGGCAAACCCGTCAGGATGTACGACTTCCATAATACTGCTTATAAACTCTTAATCCCCTACATTATATAATTACATATCAGACAGACGCCCTGATAGTACAGGGATTGGCTCATTTATGGGATCTTCTTTTGTGCAGATATCACCACACCGGGCCTGTGTCTAACTTCTACTCCCTCAGGGAGAGTCTGGCAGTACTCGCTGAACAGGTGACTTCAGTTTCGAATTCTGAATGGTGACGCCATTAACCCTTTAGCTGATCTCACCAATTCAGTCCTGAGTCCCAAATGAACTATTCCCTACGTAGTACGTTACCGTTGACAGCATCCCAATGGCCGTTAGTGTGCCGTTGCTAAATCGAACCCCAAATGTTTCACACTGCTGAGTACAAAGGTCTGATATCTCTGAGGTATTATATCGGAAGGTTGTTTTAAAGGAGCAGAAGAATATTTATTATTGTATAGTAGCCAAGTTAGCAGTTAATTCAATTGTATAGTAGCGAAGTTAGCATTTAATTAAATGGTGTGCCGTTTATCTTCTCTCACCAAGGGTCTGGAAAACTCCTGGCGCCGGCACCAGGAAGTGGCAGAGTACTTCCACAAAGGCCTGGAGAACATGGGCCTCACGCTGTTCGTGAAAGACAAGGTCAGTGTCAAAAGCCACAACCCTGTTTACTGGTGTCTAGTATTGTATATATAGAAGTAAATTAGAAGAATTCGATTTTTAACATGTCAAACAAACAGAACCGGCCCCTAAACAATTTGGTTCGATATGGAATGTAGCTATTTGTTTTTACGTTATACTGATGGCATAAAGTAGTGGTTAATTAGCTTAATTCTCACTGCAGTGTATACAACTAAAGTGTATACAACATTTCCACACTGTACTTTCAACACGCAAGTTTAGTCGTTGTAATATATTGCTGACCGTATGTGTTTTACGGTATTAAACACAGCTTTAACATTCTTATTTCTATTTTTCAGAACTTGAGGTTGCCTACAGTCACCACGATAGTAGCACCTCCGGGATATGACTGGAAGGAGATCACGTCTTATATCATGAAACACCACAAACTAGAGATCTCTGGAGGCCTAGGACCCTCTGTTGGTCAGGTGAGTTAGGGGACTAGACTCATCCATTGGTCCAGTGAGTTATGGGGCTGGGATCATCCATTGGTCCAGTGAGTTATGGGGCTGGGATCATCCATTGGTCAGGTGAGTTAGGGGGCTGGGCCAAATAGTGCCTTTACCATGCAAACATGAACCCTGTAACCATTTTCCGTCTTTTCAACTCTCTCTGCAGGTGCTGCGTGTTGGCCTGATGGGATGCAACAGCATCAAGGCCAGTGTTGACATGGTGCTTGAAGCCCTGAGAGATGCTCTCCAACACTGCCATAAAAGCAAAGTGTGACCAATGTATCGTACAAAGACGGGTTGTTCTTTCGAGCAAGACTGTCAACTCGGAAGACTCC
This sequence comes from Dallia pectoralis, assembly GCA_029465975.1. Taxonomy (NCBI): domain Eukaryota; kingdom Metazoa; phylum Chordata; class Actinopteri; order Esociformes; family Umbridae; genus Dallia; species Dallia pectoralis. The sequence goes on from CM055751.1 coordinate 11,198,779, forward strand.
CAGCGTTATTGTTTCAAATGAGAAGGTGTTTACAGTCATCTTACCTTGCAAAAGAAGGGTCATAAAAATAAAACATTTGTTCCCTTTGACTCAAGCATTGGATACATTTCTAATAAAATACACATTGTGGGATTGTATGGTTTCCTTTTGTTTAAAAGGTGAATAGCAGCAACAGGCCCCTCACAAGCTCAGAATTAAGCCAACATAGAAAAAACGTAATGCGACACAAATAATCTGCTCGGATGTAAGAGCATGTCCACGATGGGTTACATTAGTGATATGAGGATGGATAAGGTTATGTACATATCTGATAGACTAATAAAAACTATACCGCTCAGATAGGAAGTTATCTGGAAATTAAAATACATCTAGTCGGGTTTCCTCAATATCAGATATAGGAAGTTATCTGGAAATTAAAATACATCTAGTCGGGTTTCCTCAATATCAGATATAGGAAGTTATCTGGAAATTAAAATACATCTAGTCGGGTTTCCTCAATATCAGATATAGGAAGTTATCTGGAAATTAAAATACATCTAGTCGGGTTTCCTCAATATCATCTCCCGACGTATGTTTAACTCCATGTGAAGTAATACATCTTCTTCATCTACAGGATCGTGATCGTAAAATGCGCCTGATACAGACTGAATTAATAAAAAATGAAATGAAAGAGCGCTGTGTCAGAGGGAGGAGACTGAGGGAAACTCCAGGTTTGGAGTACCAGATCACACAGATGGCCAGTCCGCCCCTGCTACTATCTATATTACAGGTAGGTTAGCAGCATTTCGCAAACATTCAAACTCAGACTTTTATTTTCTTTTGATAAAAAAGGGGGGGGGGGTATTTTTGACCTCGTTATTTGAAAAATCTTAGTTATGCCACTGTTAGGAATTATTTTGACGACGTAATAGTTGATATGTTGTCAACCAATCACAAGGGTCCTTTCTCACCTGCGTGAAGTTGGCCCCCCACCCAACGCAAAAAGTCGGGAAATTAGTCTCAATCGTTTGTGCTCCGTTTGTGCAGCAAATATTTCCGTTTGTGCTGCTTTAGTTTTTTTTATATTCAGTTTTTTAATAATGACTGATGACGTCACCAGCCCCCCCACTTGCTCCGAATGAAGTGAAACTAGTCTCAATCGTTTGTGCTCCGTTTGTGCTGGTTTGACGTCATCAGCCATTATTAAAAACCGGAATATAAAAAAAACTAAAGCAGCACAAACGGAAATATTTGCTGCACAAACCAGCACAAACGGAGCACAAACGATTGAGACTATTTTGACTTAATTCTGAGATTGTGGGGGGCTGAGTGACCTCTGAATGAACTATAACGTATTCTTTAACATCTAAAAAAGTAAAGCAGCACAAACGAAAATATTTGCTGCACAAACCAGCACAAACGGAGCACAAACGATTGAGACTAATTTCCCGACTTTTTGCGTTGGGTGGGGGGCCAACTTCACGCAGGTTCCGTACTCTGCTAGATAGCCTATTTGCCGTTGTGATTTGCACTTCAGGGCCACCGTAGGTTTTTGTTTGAAGCCCGCGCGACACCATTATTGATTAGCGCTATAGCCTTTCAGCTTCGCCGACATACATCTATATATATATTTGCCAATCCGTCGTTATCAGCGCGATATTCAGCAATGACAAGTAGAAGAGGGGCTCTTATTGTCCTGGAAGGGGTGGACAAGGCTGGGAAAACGACCCAATGTAAGAAGCTAGTCCAGACCCTGCTGGAGAGTGGACGACCGGCTGAGATGATGAGATTCCCGGGTACGCTGCAACTACAGCTCGTTCTACTGCTTCCATTCCATAACGAGACCAGCCCGAGTTTTGTAGCTCGCGAAGAGCTCGTTAGCTCGCAAACCACGTTAACTACAGTACTCGGGCTGGTCTCGTTATGGAATAATGAAGCAGTGTCTTGTTTTCTCGATTCCGACCCACGTTTCAAAATGGAGACCTCTACGAGAATGACATGTATGCAACTAGCTGCCTAAGCTGCTTTCTTCTAGTTATATTGTTTTCGAAGACTAAAGAGAGTTTTAGGTCATGACGTCCTTCTCCTCTCACTACGTATTGTGCTGAAACCATTTGTACAAACTAGTGGGATGGCTTTCTCTCAACCTATCATTGTATGTATGGTAGTAGTAATTTAAACCAGGGTCTTAGTTGCCCAGGCAGCTAACTATGGAGGACCAAACCTGAGAATTAGAAATAAATAAATATATTTATACATATAAATATGTTAAAGTTCAATTTAAATGCATTAATCAATATTTAATATCTATTTCCATGATCATATATTTCTGTATTTTAAATTTATTTATTATCTTCATAATTTTCTAAGGCGAATTTAGATGTGATGCTGTAAAGCCCTTCTTTAAAGTAATACCAAACATCTTTCCTTGTTATTTGTCTTTGTTCAGAGAGATCGACTAAGATTGGACAGCTGATTAGTTCCTACCTGGAGAACAAAAGCAATCTGGAGGACCACACTGTGCACCTACTGTTCTCTGCCAACCGATGGGAACTAGTGTAAGACACAAACACACACGCTCAATAGTGCAAGTACATGGGTCTCTATATGCTACTACCTGTCCGGAACATTATACCATCGTTCTAAACTACCATTCGGTTTCTCGTATTTTTATCAATAAACCCCAAACAGCATTGAAACGTTCCTGTTCTGTAAAGTGGTTTGCGCAAAGAGATGTTTAAATTTTTTGCAATGTGCTGTATGATCCCTGTGCCCCCTACAGGGACGGTGTTCGTCTCGCACGGGCGCAGCGTTTGCCCTGTACTCTTTTTCATTGTGTCCCTCCAGTGTCTGATGTGTGTCTGTGGCATGCTGAACTCAACAGCTATAATAATAATATGGTATTAATGGTTTTAATTAATGTTCCACAGACCTCTGATGAAGGAGAAGTTGGAACAGGGCATCACATTAGTTGTGGACAGATACGCCTTTTCTGGAGTTGCTTTCACCAGTGCCAAGCCTGTAAGTTCCTTCACAGACACACACATTATTATAAGTGTTTTTACAACGATTGTTCAACATACAGTGGGTTTCAAAACAGTTGTTCAACGTTCAGCGGGTTTGAAAACGGTTGTTGAACATCCAGTGGGTTTCTTGTCGCTTGTTCATTGTGCTGTGGGGTTCTTGTAAAATGTCCGTAGGGTTTCACTCTAGACTGGTGCATGAAGCCAGATGTGGGGCTGCCCAAGCCGGACTTGGTGATGTTCCTGAAAGTCAACCCAGCAGAGGCGGCACGGAGAGGCCATTTCGGCACGGAGAGATACGAGAATTGTGCCTTCCAGAACATTGTACTGCAGAGGTTTGAAGAACTCATGATGGACTCCGCCGTTAACTGGCAGGTAAGATAAATCATTGTGGAGAGCTGAGCCATGCATTATTTCCTTTAGAGTTCCTGAGTTTATTTGCCTTTCCCATTGGCTAGAACTGTATATTGCATTTTGGTAAGTATATTTGACGTCTCTTTTTGTCTTCTCCAAGGTTATTGATGCATCCAGGAACATTGAAGATGTGCACGAAGAGATTAAGAATTACAGTCAAAAAGTGGCTAGCAAAGCCGTGACTGAGCCCATTGGACATCTCTGGACGTGACCCACATGGGTCTTGTTCGTTACAGCACATTGTTTCAAAACGTTTGCAACCGAACTAGAGGTTTGTACTAAACGAGTGCATGTTATTTTTTCACGGTTTGACGTGCCATTATGGAAGCGGGGGGAAAGACCGCAAACAATGTTGCAAATAATTACCACAGTATTAAAGATGGCTTATGATATTTTAATCATTAATCTCTATGAGAAATTCAAGCTGCAGATTTTCCTTTCCATATGTCTATATGATGAAATAAATAATCTTAAAACGAGTAGGTGTTCTGTACAGAGATTTTACATATATGATCACCATACTCTTTAGGGTCCTGTTCACGCATGTGGACTTCACATGGACTTGCACAAAGAACAATGTATTTCGATGTAAGTCCATGCGAAGGCAATTCATCCAAAGTCTAACTAGTGTCCGGAGGTTAAACAGGAAATCTACTCAGCCTAAACATTTCCCTCAACCAAATTTTGGTTAACATTTTTACGTCAGTCATAACAGACTTGAGATTAGTGAGATAGCGTAATCTCAACACCTCAGTCAACTGCTGTGTCAGCCTGTTGAGTAATGGGGGCAGGTGGGGAAGGCACAACGTCACTTCAAAGTAAACATTTAAAGTGTTAAGACTTTCAAAAATGAAGACACAACGATGTGAAGACGCACCCAATTGAAACTTACGTCGGGGCCCGGGGACATCCTGGCCCCTTGTACCACATCCTAGCTAGGAGTGTCCTCATTGGACACAGAGCAGTAAGTCAGTCAGTCATTGGCTGTTCAGAAGACAACCGGGTGAGGCGCGTGGCAACACCCGCCATGCCCGACTGGTTAGTGGTGTCACCGGTCGTCTCCGGTCCCCTGAAGTGTCGGCGAGGGAATAGTTTGGATTCTGCCAGGCCAGATCGTTACTCTTCATCGGCGTACCTCTCGTCACAGGGACAGGATCTCGAACTCCTCGTCCTCAGAATCGAAGAACCTCTCCAACCTATCGGAATCAAAGAAATCTAAAGGGGGAGGGGCACTGGGTCATTTGCATGTATTGATCTCTCAAAGCAGACGTGTCGTCTCCAGTGACTCGACATAATCACAATGTCCTGATCAAGATTCAGTCAAAGGCGCCGTGTGGTCGATTGTTATCCGCCACTTGACATTTAAATCAAATTCAGACCTAAATGAGTCATTCCTGTCAGGTGTTATGGACCAGTGCTTTGTCTGCAGTGAAATACACTCATCAACCACACCCCTTTGACTGAATCCGGGCTTTATAATGACTTCCTGTTCCCTTCCCCAACCCATCGAGATATAAATAACCACCCTCATCCATCAGGGTTTTCCATTTACCAGGCGTGAGGTTGAGAACATCCACGGAGCATGCAAAGTGGGGCGGTTGGCAGTCGGCCAGTTCGAACATGGGCAGGCCTCCTCTGGTGTTGGACAGCTGAGGAGAACAGGGCAGGAATCATCATCTAGTGACCTCAATGCAACAGAACAGCGCCCAATAGAACCCACGGTCCGACTCAACCTCAGAACTAATGATCCCCCCGTTACCCCACATCCTAACAGGTTGTCGGACTTCCTGAGGAGGAACGATAACACCCCTCTGATGGTTTCACGTCGGTGTGAAATAACAGCTGTGTTTGTCCGGCATACCTTTCTAATGCGCATACACCAGTCGTCGAAGTCGTCCTCCGTTCGGCAGAAGAAACCCTGATAAGAACAAGAAATCAGGAGGTCTGTTGTACAAAATGGTACAATGGTATTTTGCAAAAAATCAATTGTGAAGTTACACCTGCTGTTTGGCAACCAGATGCAATACATCTTCAACTCAAATCTGGTCGCTAACACGTCAACCTAGGCAACAGTAATTTGGGTTTTGGTTTGAACGGCTATTTAAGAGCAACTTCTTCCACTGCATAGGTGGACGCAATAAACCAAAACCAGCTACTTGCCAACTTTGCCTATTAAAACATGACACGTGTGGCCGTAACCTGCTGGTTTCCATTTAGTGCTACAATGTCTTCCCCATCACACCACATCCTAGTTACGGTTGGCGGGTCGGGTTGCCGGGGTTGTCTCACCACTGCTATGGAGGGGTCTATCTGACAGATGTGCATGCGGCAGGGTGGATGCTGACAGTGGTACGTGTCGTCCGGGACCTGGCTGTCCTCGCTGGTCTCCACCGCAGGCTGGGTGGTGTGGGGATCCAGGTAGATTAGCTCCTCCCCTGCAAGGCGGCCGGGACAAGAGACAACGTCAGAAAATCTGCGGTTTCCAGATGCCATAGTCATTTATAACATTACCAATGTCTACCATGTATTTATTTTTAGATTCAAATTCAATTCATTTCTGATCAATATGATGTTATTTTAATGAACTAAAAATTAGCTTTCCTTTCAAAAGCGAGGACAAACTCTTAATTGGTAGTGTTTATACACACACACACTTATTGCCATAACTAATGCACCTCAAATCCAAAAAGCCCTATGCGATGTTAGTATACTGAACATACCGACATATCCTATGAAGTAATGAGCACTGTTGGGTTTGCCTCCAATGACACCCAAAGACTGAGGCAGCTGGAAGCACTGCTGTAAACAGGACACACCAGACAGACACTTCAGTAACCAGGACGACTAATTAATTGCATTGTGACAGGTGAGCCTCGCTGCCTTTTTCAGTCCCACCTTCAGAGTCTCGATGTAAGCCTCGTTGATGTCACTCAGACCCAGTCTCAGGGGGATGAGGAGGACCAGGGGCTTCCAGAGAGCCGTCTCCTCCTCAGCAAGGGCACAGGCCCCCTCCAGGCTGCCGCCGGACTCTGACATCTCCCCCTGGGGGTCCGCGCATGCCCCTCCACCGTAGTCCAACCACGGCATACACAACCTCTCTGGATTACGGACGACATACAAAACCTCACTGTGGATTAAGGACGACATCACGCTCCAGACGTACACAATGACTCAAGGAAAAATATACATCATACCATAAATGTGTTGACATACCACAGACGTCATTTGCAAAACGTATCAAATACTCACTGATCTCCTCAATTACCACTGTGTTGTCCATGGCAACATGTACAGCTAATCGGCTCCACGAGTCAAACACTGCTAATTTCCTGTCGGGAAGCCAGACAGACAATGTTCAGACAGACAGTCCTGCTCCTCGCCTACAGCACAACCAGTACATCCATAGCCTGGGTCAAGTTGCTGGTTTGTGCCGTCAATAGAAACAACTTCATGTGGCACGGATACTCATCGCTGAGCACTTGCAGTATGTGCCTCGGGCACTTAACAGTAATAAGCCCTGTGTACTTACTTGAGTACCTGTGCCACTGTGTTAGGGCCATACCACTGCCCTATCGACTTGCCCTCACCGACTCCCATCTGGGCTGCAGAAGACCGAGTGGGAGGGACACAGAGAGAGATGGAGACACACACAAAACGTAAAACACAAAGAAAGAGAGACAGCCAAATGCTGCGTTAGCATTACCAATGTAAAGAGACCCAATTATACAAACTCTGTCATCCACACTTTGATTGCTTTTCTTAAATTAAGAAATTAACCGAACTATACATAATAAAAATAACAACTGTAATATATGTGTTTGGATTGATGGCAAGTGTCAAAATAGGCACAAACCCTACACAGCACATCGGACTAAGAACACAATCCCTAATGATGGTGGTGGCAGCACCATGTTATGGGGATCTTTCTCATCAGTGACAGATTGGACAGTCATGGAACTACTACTAAAAAACAGCTGCCCTCCGCAAGAACGCTGAAACTGGGAGAGAAGTTTACCGATTTGGTGTAAGGAATAGTAGCTGTCTTTCTTGTCAAGGAAAGCGTTGAGGATACTTGTATACTCTTCTTTCTGTGGTTGGCCTTTGACCCATCTCCAGTCTGCTTAACAAAAGCACCATTATCATTGACTGTGTGAAACAAGAATTCAATTGTACATCAGCACTTAGTACAGTGCAATTGGAGACATGAACCCATACCACTGGAGATCATTTGCTATATTGTAAACGAATACAGACGTATTGGGTCAGTTAAGAATTTCGAATTATAATATGTGTTTAACATAGAGATCATTCCCAGCCTTTATTGTAAGAATGTGTGAACATATTGGTTCCACCATGAATAAATAACAACACTTTATTAATATTTTCCTCCCGGGATAATAGAGATACAGTGGTGCTTTAGATCTTGGGAAGATCCATTTATCCTTTAACCCCTCCCCTTATGCCATCAATCTGCTGCATATTCATTTCGGTCTAATCTGTCCCAAATGCCCTTTTTCCAAACCTCTGTCGGCTCTAACAGTTTTTTAAGAAAGCTAACTGTTGACCACTTTAACAGGGAACCAATTACCGTACAGAATCCATGCAGTCCACCATACCTCTTCCTAAATGCCTGCAAATCAGAGCCTGTCCTAAGATCATCTGTCCACATCGGAGCATGCAGCCCCAGCCCGTGTCGGACGTGGGGCCGGTTCCTCCTGGAACACATCGGAACATAACCTTCACTCGTTTGTGTTCACACATATGTAATGCTATGCTGTTGTGATTGTAAAACACATATTTTTGGGGGGGGTCGGGGGGTACTGCAGGACTGAAACGTCCTGTGAGTCTTTGAGCAACTCACCAATGGGTGTGAAGTTTTTTCTGTAAGTCAGCCACAGTCGTGAAGTGACATCTGAGAGAATATCATCTTTCTCTGGATAAAAACAGTATAAGAGCTAGCTAAGTCGTATGCCTAGTGCAGCATGTACATTGCTCCATGATGTGCATCGTTTGTATGATGAGGATGACATGCAAATCTACAGGCAATTCTTTATAATCGACGCATTTCAAGGTCACCTGTAAGTGCGTTGAACTCTTTCCCTAAGATCCACACAGGCTCCGAGGTCTCTGGGAAATCTTCAAATTCTCCAAAGCGAAGTGTATCGTATGTGAGAGTAGCTGAAACATAGATTCCCATTTAAATCATTTTGACGGGGCATACACTGTCAGGCTTTTGGTAGTACCTGTCCTCCAAGGAAACTGAGCTTTGTTCATATCAGGTGAACTAGGCACAATTGAAACATCTTGCCATAGTCGACACTCATGTTTACCTTGTTTTCATAATATGATCTGACTGCTTTGTGGGGGGAAAGACACTGGGGCAGTTAATTGTGAATAAATTTCATAACTACTGTAATGTAGGCAAGTAAGATCCAACTCGGTCTCGTGCAACTAAGACTCCTTCAGTCAATATTATTTGACAGCTGAACTAACTTGTCCATGTAGACAGCCTTAGGAAGGGATTGCGACAGAGAATGACACAGCAATATATTCAGATTGCATCCTAAGAGAGCAGCAGTTTCAGCAGTTGTTACAGGACAACAATGATGTGAGAGTAGTGATGGTCGTAAACAACACATTTGCCCTGTGAGTCAGGGACCCAGATCAGCCCAAGGAACCCAAAGGACCCATGAAGCCAGTGATGATGATTGGAAATAGCCTAGGCTAAACCTGGGCTCCTTCCATGTGAACCGTGTTCAGTCCAAAACACACTGACTTCTACGTGATCGCTTATTGGCCAACTCACTAATATGTGTGTCGCCAACTAGTTAACTATGAATTTGGTCAGTTTTAATGATTTAGTTAACATCTAGTTAGTTACAGCACCACCACTACTAGCAACATTAGCTAGCAAGTGTCTGTAGGCAACGTAGCTAATATTATTGACCATTTATTAGCATATAAAAGCTCAACTGAACCAGACAACTTGGACTGCTCTATGCCATATAGTGACACGGCTCGCATTTGTACAGAAGCGGGCATAAATGCACTGACATTAAGCGCAGATATTGCTGTAGTGTCCCTACCTGCATCCATCCCCACGGCGCCTGCACCCTATCCGTGTTGTTGGCTCATGTGGCTAGATGGGACACCGCGAATGTTCGTGACGTCACACTCCGAACTCACCAGTCCCCGCCCACCCGAGAACATGGACTAAAACGTAACACTAGGTTGACATATAGATAATTCCCAGCCTTTATTTTCAAGAATGTGTGAACATATTGGTTCCACCATTAATAAATAACAACACTTTATCAATATGTTCCTCTTTTCATCTTGGGAAGATCCATTTATCCTCCACCCCTTCCCCTTTGCCATCAATCTGCTACATAGTCATGTCGGTCCAATCAAACTTTGAATATTAGCTAAAGTTAATTTCCCGCAGATGTCTCATGACATCCCTGGTATAAGTTGCAATGCAGAACAGTTCCTTCCATGGAAAAAAGTGTTATAAAAATATGGTAGCCTTTTACCAAATGCACAGACACATTTTTGAAACAGTTACAATGTATTTAAGGTGGTTTAAAAAGTACAACTATGACATTAACAAACAACCATTACGTGTCGGTGTAAAACGAACAAATGCGAAATCCCATCTGGTTGTTGGTCCGTCCAACGCAAATAATGTAGCCAATAAGATCCAGATTGCATAATGTCATTTACGGTATCCAATCGGATGATTTGTTTTGGACGGGACAACTTTGTTTCATGCAATAAGAGGCGTCGACATTCAAGGCGCAACGTTTTAGCAGATCTGTGAGTAGTACGGATGGACCTGCATGTGATTTCCTGCAAACCATATAGTAGTACACTCAGCGAATAGTACTACAGGAAGTACTACAGGAAGTAAGAGAACAAAGGAATGTGTCCCATGATTACATGTTTACTTGGCATAACGAGCTGTAACATATATATTATTATGTTTCAAACCATGATGTTATACGTTTTCTCATTAGCAACTAGTTGAAAAGCCGTTTCGCTACGGCAATTTTCTAACATATTTTTGTACTATACAAACGTGTAACCTCAGTATCGTGTAATGGACACAAGGTGGCGGCAGATCATATTTAATCAAGTTGGATGAAGGACTTTTCATTCCTTTCTAAGTCGGCAAATGGTTTATGTTATTTTTAAAACTGCATGCACAGCATTCAGCCCAGGTCTTTTAGAACAATGACAAGCCATTGAACATTGGCACAGTCTGGAATGACTATCTAACTCCGTCGGTGGAAAATCAAACATTTGTATTGCCCTCATTTTGTGTCCCATATCTTAATCAGTCCCTGGTTTGGGAGAAAATAAAAAACAGATGTGTTCTGGCCCACCAGGACTGGCGCTGAATCCGCCTTCCACTTAGGGGATGTGGAGGACGTGTTCCTGTTGTCCAGTCAAGATAGGGCCTGGTCCCGTGGCTCTGTTGGGGTGATACACAGATTGCACTGCACATGACAGTCACCTCACCTTGGCCTGTTTGGAACGTTTGAACATTTTGGCCGCTGAAGGCATTGAAACGACTGGTGACCCATGACCGGTAGAGGGAGAAGTTGAATATGATTGGTGATACACCCGCTAGATCCGCACACGCTCAGAAGACACTGCAGAGGACCCAGCAGCCTTGGAATGTGTTTGTCTGGCACAGCTGGTTTCCATGGAGACAAGCCCATATAACAGCAGCCGTTTGTAGTGCATCAGTTATGTGTATAGCACCATCTACCAGCCATCTACCAGGTATGCCTCCTCTTGGGCGAGGGTGTGTCTAATTGTTTGTACAGATATGAACCAGACCCCGACCCCCTCCTTTCCCCCCGACTACCTACCACCCCCCGTCAATAAATGAAATATAAACAGCAATGGATCCATTTCAATGGATTCAAAATAAAATATAATAAAACATGGACATTTCAATTGTTTTATTCCTAAAGACATTCAGTGCTGCATGCCCTGGGCAGTGTACAAGTGAGCTACTCTGTAGTAGTTATTCTCAGGATGAAAATCCTATAGTGGAAGCGTAAAAACCAACGACATTTCTGAATGGAATTATAGTCTCACGTTGAGTCCATAATTGCACACTGTTTTAAGAACATGCAATTAGACCAATCGCACACTTCCAGTTGGTTTGGCCGAAGGAGGGCAGTAAAACAATGTGTGTGCATCATCACATACAGAGCACCTTACAGGCATACAGGCAAACGTCATTTAAAAGATATTTACGTTATCCAAACTAAGAAAGTGACAGTGATTTCACTTGGCAAGTCCTTTTTACTTAACATTGCCTCCGATCCATAGGTTGTCATCAAAAGTATTTTTTGGTGGTCAGGTCATCGTTTTCCTCCGCTAGTGGGATTAAGGCAGCAGGTTTAAAGGCACACTCTGTCTGGATCATATTCCATTTCCTAGACATGCATACAGTGTCTGGCCAAGAATAACGCAAGCAAGATCGATTTCTCTCTCTCAAGGGAAACTCAGACAAAAAAGGAGATCCAAACCCAGAATGCAATGAGATCTCAAAAGTGAATTCCCAATAAAGTTAAATATTAACAGGTTGTATTTCATTCTTCATTTTTGCCGATCTATATGACCTGATCTCATGTGTTTAATTCTGTATTTTGGTGGATCTATATGACCTGATCTCATGTATTTAATTCTGTATTTTGTTGGATCTATATAACCAGACTACTACCTCACAATCCAGCTGGAGGGTCAGCAATGTACGTCAACAAATACAACAGTCACAACATTCATAAATACCACGTAGTGTGTGCGAGCAAAGGTTAACAGGCGTTCACACTCCAGGCCAGTAGTTTGATAGTTTGTTCCGGCCCATAATGCATCAGTGGCAGTGGGGAGGGTTCAGTGCAAACATCCGCAGGTGTACACAACAGCAAATCTAAAGCAGTGATTGGTTCCATTCAGACGGCTGACGTGGGGGGGGGCTGACTGTCCCGAACCGGGTCCTGTACCTGTTTGTGGTACCATACCAATTCCCGTTCACACATTGTCCCGCCGAACAAATCGGACCACCAGGTTAGCTTGACCCATCGTCTACTGGCGCCAAGGCCCGGCTCCTCCCCGGTCACTTGTCCCGAAGCAGGTAAAACACGATGGCCTTCAGGTAATGTCCACAGGTGCATGCTGCAGAAACCAACCAATGGGAGCGGAAGCTGGGATCTGTGTTGACCACACATTTGGTAATATCCACCTGTGACAGAAGACAGGCGACACCCCAGAGATATTTACCAACACGAAACAGACATTGTGTGTTTCCCAGTACTGCCGAAAGTGGGCACTTCTAATAAGGTGAATTTCTAATAATTGTGCCCACTCCTTTCAGACAGTAATCGTCTAGATGTGCACCAGTGTGGCATGTTGAAATTGGTGTGAGAGATCGGTGGGTGACTGGGACGCACATGTGGACCTTTGAGCAAAGGTTGGGCACCGTAATCTCACCGTCCAAAGTTTCATTTGTGGGACGTCTTGCCCGTCTAATTCCATTACAGAGGCTGGGACCAGGTAGGAGTTAGTAAGTGACTAGAGTGGTGAACTGCATTAAGGTGACGTACACAGGACCTACTACATTAGGAAAAGTGTTGGTGACATGCTGGCCGGGTCGGACCCAGTGGATCCAGTATAAAATAAAAGGTTGAGACTCAAAAAAAAGCCTATATCTTGTCTAGGTCTCGGGAGAGGAAAGAATTGCAAGTGACTTTACACTCAGAGTCACTGGCCAAACCTGCTCTGTTATCTGAACAAGGAGGATTTCAACATTCTACATTGGGAAAAAGGGGTCAAAGTTGTTGAGTGTCAATAAATTAAACCGTCACTACGACCTCTGGAAAGGATTACACAAAGCTAAATAAACAGATACAAATTGCCAATCAACATTGTTTCATCTCATACTGCCGATTCAATGAATGCATGTTTAAACAAAGACTACAAGTTGTGTTTGGGGACATTTGCACTTTCTTTTCCCTCTTGCAGTCACAATGATACTGCATTTTGGAGAGCCCAGTGGTTCTCTTTCTTTTTCCAAATCAGATCTGCTTTGCAAACTGTCCGGTACGAAAACATTTGATGTGATGGGTCCGATTACGGTGAAAAAACGGATCAGATAATCAGAACCGGACGGTCCGTCGAACACAACCATGTGAATTCCCCACTCATCTCCTGAGGCACAAGTCAGGCTGCCATGGAAAAAACCCGGTTCAGCTGGCATCAACACAACCGGGGGAGGAGACGAGTGCACGTAGGCCTTCAGTGATCGAGCGCGGTCACCGTCCATGGGCCATGCCAAGGCTGGCTTGCACATGGCAGACATGGGCCCGATCAAAAATAGCACACTACATATGGAACTGTGCGGCCCAAAGTAGTGCCCTAGATAGGAACAAGTGTATAATTTGGGATGCACCCCAGCCACGCTGATGAGGGGCTTCTGTTTTCAAACCTCCCAGATTTAGGCTGATGTTCCTTTGTAAGGCTCAGCTCTGAGCACCAAAAACAACCACGCTTGGCTGTTTGGGCGACAGAATATTCGCTCACTCTGTTCACGTTCAAGTGACTGCTAACTTCAGTTTAACTATATTTCTGTATGTTTTGCATATTTTTATGTTTCTTATGGAGACACTTGCTGCTTAAAGGAAGCCAGAGTAACTCGAAAGTTGAAAAACACCCTTCTCACATGAAATAATGTAGAAGGAGGTCGTTTTCTCTTTGGAAACCTTAACACATTAAAGACTGACCTGATAGCTAGGTGACTATGTAAGAAAATAGGGCAAAAAACAAAATGGTTGCTTCAACGATATCTGAGTGACTTTACATACGCTAGCTGACATGCTAGCTAGCGGTTGAGCTGAACATTTCTGAGAAGTCAGATGTAGTGTATCTATTGTCTGCGGTAACTGATATGAAAAACAGGAAAACTGCTGAATGCACTGTCATGTTTCGTAACCTATAAATGCATTCTATTATTACCAGTTTCACGACACTCTGAAGGATGTTCTGGATAACTCCGGATTATAGTTAGCTCTATCCAGCATTAGCAAATAGCTAATTGTGAACGTAGAACAGGTGGCAATTGAGATAGTTTAGTCAATCACTTAAAGAGCCTTGCAAGAGAGAACAGGAGCTTAGCAATGTTCGTTCTCTTTGTATCTAGACTGGTTTGTTTAACCCCAGTAAAGCAAACGCCACAGAAAAATGTGTGCGTGAGCAGGTGAGATCCTTTAATCTCGACTGAGCCCTTGCACAGTCGAAAATGATTTGCCCACATTTTACATGTGTTTTTACATGATTTCTCCACGCTTTAGAGAAGAAATCATGTGTGAAATTGTAAAAATAACAAAATAATGGGTGGTGCCCTGTTTGTGTATGATAACGTTCAGTTATTTGAAACGGTTGATAACTTCTGTACTACTTCATCCATTATGTGGACTACTCTGTACGTCATTCATTATGTAAATAACTCTGTACGTCATCCATTATGTGTACCGCTCTGTACGTCATCCATTATCTGTACTACTCTGTATGTCATCCATTATGTGTACCACTCTTTACGTCATCCATACTGTGTACTACTCTGTTGTCATCCAGTCCATTCAGTCGATGTGTATGATGGCAAAATCAACGGTCGCTCTTACCCAACCCCCCCTCCTCTTCAACCAGGAGGCCAGGCTCTTCCGGACAAACTCCCCCATGCAGTCTACGATGGTGTGCACCATGGCAGGATAGCCGTGCCGCACGCAGTCCACCGCCAGGGCGCCCGCCACCGCGTACAGGGACACCACCTTTCCCCACGTTACACCTGAGGAGAGACAGAGGCGTGCAGTCAGACTTTATTAGTCATAACGGCAGCTCTGTCTGGAGTCAGTCACGTAAAGTTCAGACACAGACACAGAGTTCCGGCCACCCTTGACAATTCTACATCTTAATAGCTTGAAACTTTGCCCAATGTATTTTTCGCTCATTAGAAAAGCACATCGCGTAGGATCATCAATCCAGGGCGCATAACTTGGAACTGGGCAGCGGTTATGTGAGATCATGTTTTGAGTCTGTAGTCAATGTGTCACCATTAGCACTAAGCAATGAAGCTTAGAGACACATGTTTGTCTGAGAGAGCGAAGTGTGTTTGAGGGGCTGACTGCATTTCAGCCACAGTCTCCAGTGAAGGGGAGCAGAGACGGGGAGAGTCAGAGAGAGAATCAGAGAGAGAGTCAGAGAGAGAGTCAAAGAGAGAGTCAGAGAGAGAGTCTGAGAGAGAGAGTCTGAGAGAGTCAGAGAGAGAGAGTCAGAGAGAGAGTAAGAGAGAAAGAGTCAGAGAGAGAGAGAGTCAGAGAGAGAGAGTCAGAGAGAGAGTCAGAGAGAGTCAGAGAGAGAGTCTGAGAGAGAGAGTCAGAGAGAGAGAGAGTCAGAGAGAGAGAGTCAGAGAGAGAAAGAGTCAGAGAGAGAGTCAGAGAGAGAGTCAGAGAGAGAGTCAGAGAGAGAGAGTCAGAGAGAGAGAGAGTCAGAGAGAGAGAGTCAGAGAGAGAGTCAGAGAGGGAGTCAGAGAGAGAGAGTCAGAGAGAGAGAGTCAAAGAGAGAGAGAGTCAGAGAGAGAGTCAGAGAGAGAATCTGAGAGAGAGAGTCTGAGAGAGAGAGTCAGAGAGAGAGTAAGAGAGAAAGAGTCAGAGAGAGAGAGTCAGAGAGAGAGTCAGAGAGAGAGTCAGTGAGAGAGTCAGAGAGAGAGAGTCAGAGAGAGTCAGAGAGAGAGAGTCAGAGAGAGAGAGTCAGAGAGAGAAAGAGTCAGAGAGAGAGTCAGAGAGAGAGTCAGAGAGAGAGAGAGTCAGAGAGAGAGTCAGAGAGGGAGTCAGAGAGAGAGAGTCAGAGAGAGAGAGAGTCAGAGAGAGAGAGTCCGAGAGAGAGTCCGAGAGAGTCAGAGAGAGAGTCAGAGAGAGAGAGTCCGAGAGAGAGTCCGAGAGAGTCAGAGAGAAAGTCAGAGAGAGAGTCCGAGAGAGAGTCCGAGAGAGTCAGAGAGAGTCAGAGAGAGAGAGTCAGAGAGAGAGTCAGAGAGAAAGGGGGAGAGAAAGAGTCAGAGAGAGAGTCAGAGAGAAAGCGGGAGAGAAAGAGTCAGAAAGGAAGACAAAGAGAACGAGAGAACAGTCAGGAAGAGACCTTGGAAAGAAAAAGTGGCAGAGAAGGGAGATTAAGAGAGGGGGAAAGAGTGGGAGGGAGAGAAAGGGAGAGAGAGATAAAGGGAGAGAGTGGAGAGTTATGTAACTTCATCTCGAACAAAACAAGAAAGCACATGAAAAACAATCCGACCAGCTACAGGAGGGCTATATTAGTCCTTATTAGCTCAGACAGTAGATGTTTATCAGACTTGAACCACTCTGAATTCAGTAAGGATTTGATCTGGCTCACTACCATTTATGGTAAGGCTTCCCCAGGCTACAGGGAATGTTAATGGCCCTGCGTCGAGATGCGATTCTCAGCTTCATTCTTATGTTGAAGTATTGTGTTGCCAGGCAGAGGACCTCCGCGTGGAGCCCAGAACGGCACTCTCAGAACATCAGGGTTGGGTCCTTCACACGTGCCGTTCAAATTTCAAGATCAGACAGAGGAGCTGAAGTGTTGCGACATCTCAACAGTGACCCGTCTGGGAGTCTCTGCGGTGAGGTTTCAAAACCACCCAACTAGAACGTTCCGTTTTCTCGTGATAGATTGGGAGGACTCACGACGAACACCTGTCAGGTCAGTTAGAGTGTGAGCCTCTTCATATCTCGCGGCGGCTCGGCCGCGCTTCAGTGACGACCGTGAACGGAATGGAAAGGAATGGGTTGAAATACCAGAGTACCACACAAGATAGGACGTTGTACTCCAGAGCCCTACGGTCTTGATGTGACCTTATCTATGCCACCACCACCCAGTTTCCTCTCCTGGACTCTGGTCAGAGTGACAACAGGACAGGCTCTGTATCAACCACACAGTCTTTACGTAAATAACTGTTATTTTTTACACGAGCCGGCTGACATTAAACTAATGAATATTCAACACGGCGCATCGTAAAGGCACATCCTCTCTTTGTTCGTTGAATCCAGATGTCCGTTGTCATGCAAGCGTCATACAGGCTGTGGTAGACCTTGGCCGAAAGAACCCTAGTGAACGGTCGGACTCCATAAAGCTAGATACCATAAGGGACTGGGGGCCCATTCTGTATTCCAAATGGAACCCTTTCTTCCGTGAGCCCAGGTCGAACACAGTGCACTAGATAGGGAACGAGTGGTGGTCATTTGGGACCGAGTACGGTTTGATTACAAGGCAAAACTGTCAGAGAGGTTCAACAGCTTTTCTGCCCACTAACAGGAAGCCCAGAGTCGAGATATGATCTCATTTCACCCTGGTGTTACGACCAGTTAGGTCTGTGTTTGTACCAGTTTGAGAAACACTCAGAGTCCTTAGGTTTAGTTAAGACCGACTATTATGTCTGTTTAACAGTTTCAGACAGTAGGTTTAGTTAAAGCCGCCTATTATGTCTCTTTATTAGTTTCAGACAGTAGGTTTAGTTAAACCCGCCTATTATGTCTCTTTAACAGTTTCAGACCGTAGGTTTAGTTAAGACTCTCTGGAGGTTTGCCAACTGCCACTCCTCATATGGCTTTAAACAGGGGTGGGTAAAAAAATACCTGACATAAAATGATTGGAAATACTAAAGGTGCTCGCTAGGGCAAAGTAAAAAATGTTTTGGGTGTCAAAAAGAATTTCACCTCAGGACTTTTTACGGCTGAATGGGGGGCGAAGGATTGTCAGGGGATAGCTCCGGTTGTCCCTGAGGACAAGAGGCTGTTAGCGATGTGAACTGATCTGGCTTGGTTGGGTGGGGCTTTACAAAACCGCCTGATCTGGAATTCCCTCTCTCACATGGTAACATTCTGACCGAGTTTGAGTTCCAGGTCTCGCTCTGTCCTGTGTTCATTTGGTCCTGGAAACAAAACAAACCCATCACTAGTCCAGAGAGCGTCTAAAGCCCGGCCAGAGTTTCGCACATTCTAAAACAATCTGTGCCAGCAATGCTCTCCGTTAACATAACCTGGAAAATATATCACCAATGCTATGTTACTGTGTTAGAATTAGAACCGCATTAGAAAGTAAGCTAAACGGCCCAGTCAGTATCGTAGATTCGTAGGACCATGACTTTGTTGCTGGCTGACGCGTGACTTGATGCTCCATTGGAGTCTCCCTCAGGCTTCTGTGGAGGCTATCTGAGGTCGTCAGGCAAACCAGCGTGTCCTGACACGCTCTGATCTGACTGACTTTCTGGTTGGACAAGTGATGTGCTAAACAAAACAGGGCTTGTGGAGATGCGAGGAGGACATGATGCACACTTCAACTCTCCTGAACATGTAAGGAATTGCTGCAAGGAGACAGCGTCGGAGAACATCAAGATATGTGGGTGGGGCGAGAAAAAAATACATGAAAAGTGTAACTAACATCAAAAGAATGCAGGTAAAGAAATAGAACCGGAGTCCTGGTTGAATGATCGGTTATATTGATTAATAACGTTGTACTGCATCTACAACAATTACATTCAGATGTGTTTTAACTGTCCCAAGAGCATTGTATCCAGGAGGAATGAGTGGCCATCAAGTCTTCTGCAGGCTCAGATTCCCCTGTCTGTTCGACACACTCCAGGTGGCCCACAGTGTGTTTAGACATCAGAATGTCCCCGAAGCTCTGAGCGCTTTCAGCTTAAACGTATAGATGTCTAGTCCCACCATCTACTGCGGAACTAAGCTTGACATCTACCGGTAAATCGTTTAAAATACAGATCTGTGAAAAAGCAGTTACACATTGTACATAGACCGTATTATTCAGAGTTCACCCTATTGTAGTCTAATTATTTTAAAGCGCCGCTGTTTAGCCAAACTGCGTTCCCCTGCCAAAAAACGTCCCCTCTGTGTAACAATAGTGTTTGCATTTTCTAGCTTCTGTTATATCAACAATTAGACGGGACTATGGAAACAAATCACATCTTTCCACCACGCTGCCGCTAAAGTTCTTATTTCCGTGATAACTGGGCTTTTTGGCAATTTTTGTTCTTCTAATCACATAGAAACAATGTTTTAACTAGCCAAACTATCTAGCTAGCAATCGGAAAGAACATTGTCCTCGGAGTGAGTACTACTTTCGGGAAGGGAGCGAGCTTTTGAGGTAAAAGATTTTGACAAGTTATAGCAACGACCAGTACAACAGATGCTAGAAGTACTGAATGCCGATTGAGACGTTTGTCTTCTGGGGCGGCACCATTTGGCCTGACAGGGACCATGGGAAGTGTATATACTGTAAATGAACTAGGTCTGGCCTATATTTTTGTAGACGTTCTTCCCTAAAATGAATCTAACTTCTCCTTTTGAATTCTAAAGTCTAAATTGTTGTATAATTACTCTATCAGTTCCTCCTTTGCTAAACCAAACACAGCGCTGAAGCGCTTCCAGCCTCCCCACTGTCACCTAGTTCTATTCTTCATGAAGTAAATATGTAATGTACCACACAGATAAAAGACAGACAGAATTGTGTTGTTCAGACAGCCCCAAGCTAAGTTGTCAGACAGTAGCGAACGACACGCATTGTGAAATGATTTCCTGTACTTACCACACCATTTGCTCTACCAGTAAATTTGTAAATGGTATACACACAAAACTGTGGACCAACCACCATGAATAGGCATGTAGTTGCACGACCCTACCATAAGGGGTCCGAAAGTGTGACAACACAAGGCATCACTGCCCACTTTGCCTACCTGTGGAGAAGATATCCGCAGCCACGGCCAGGAAGGCGTCCGACACCACGCTCTCAGACGCCACGGTGATGTTCAGCTGTCGAGCTACGTTGCGGTAAATGTTCGGCCGTAGGTACTCTAACTCATCACCTGGAGAAGAAAAGAACAGGTCATGTGCCAATCTAGCGCTTCAGTGCCTGATTCAGGTGCCTGGTCTTTTCATATATTCCCCGAATTCACTTTAATGTACTCTTATCATCTCTGCAATTAGCCGAGCTGCATCAGACCAAGTGCCTTTGATCCCAATGTGGACTAATTGGTACTTCAAACACCACACTATTCCCCTAATTAGTGCACTACTTTTGACCCGTGTCTTAAATAATAGGGTACCTTTTATAAAAATAGTAAACCATGTTTGAGAGACGTGAACTTCTGCCATTTCTGCTAGACATGCTGTGTGGGTGAAGTATTTGGTTGCTGCTAAATAACAGAAGTCTGGTCGATTATGCAATGTTCTATATGGGCTTCACACGTATTCAGTTGTGGGTCGAACTTCATCTCAAGTGACAAACTTAGATACCTTTCATCAAAGGGAGAATGAACACGTATGTTGTAAGACCAGTTGTGAGTAACCAAATCAACCTCCACAAATGGCAGAGGTGGTATGTTTGAAGACTGGAGCAGAATCGCCAGCTCCCATAATGCATATGGGCATATCTGACCTGAATCTGTAGGCCAGGTAATGTGGGACCCCTTTTAAGCCAAAAAGGATGTCATTTACTGTACAAATCATGTACTAGTTGTTACGCTTTGGGAATGACGCTGTTTTGATTGTGCTCATGAAAAAAAGAAAGTTATTATAAAGTAAAATGTAAATAGGAGTCTATGCATTATGTAATGTTACTGCAGGCAATATGTCGCCAAATTGTTGTAGAAACCCTAACACTAACCCTGCATATTCTAGGGAAAAAGTGAAGATTTTAGTGAAGAGCTTCTCTCTTCAAAACAAACGTGCATTCGGCATCGTTTTTACTGTAGGCTTTTTGGGTAAAGTAATAATAAGGTATAGTACTAATATAGTAATATACCTTTTAAAGCAGAGTCAAATCGAGGAGGACGAAAACATATGACTGATTTCAGTTTTAAATGCAGTTGTGGTCAAATGGACACACTTGACCTTTCAGGTTCTAAAGGTGTGCAGGCCGTTACATGCACACACAGTCCCACCGCGATGTCGACGGACGGACGCGCTCTTACCAAACCACAGGAGGACGGAGGAGACCTCTCCAAGGGACCCACCCGACGCGCTCTTACCTAACCACAGGAGGACGCAGGAGACCTCTCCAAGGGACCCACCCGACGCGCTCTTACCTAACCACAGGAGGACGCAGGAGACCTCTCCAAGGGACCCACCCGACGCGCTCTTACCTAACCACAGGAGGACGCAGGAGACCTCTCCAAGGGACCCACCCGATGCGCTCTTACCTAACCACAGGAGGACGCAGGAGACCTCTCCAAGTGTCCCACCCGACGCGCTCTTACCTAACCACAGGAGGACGCAGGAGACCTCTCCAAGTGTCCCACCCGACGCGCTCTTACCTAACCACAGGAGGACGCAGGAGACCTCTCCAAGTGTACCACCCGACGCGCTCTTACCTAACCACAGGAGGACGCATGAGACCTCTCCAAGTGTCCCACCCGACGCCGACAGCGAGTTCTCCTGTTTCGACCACCCAATGCCGGATCGGTTCAGTCTAGAGTGGATGTAGTCCCTGCACAGTGCCTTCGCCTGCGACACAAGCTCCTTGTCCGTGGGGGAACGGTCAAACACGTCCATCACCTCTGCTGCGAATACTGAGGAGCGACGCAGCATCTCCATGTCCCCGATCCCCCGCAGCGGTCAGCCGCAAACAACCCGCCTTGCGCTGGCTCTGGTCCGCCCGCGTCTCCACCTCGATCTCCGTGTATGGTCCTCCCTGTCACCAGAACGCCGCTTCTCTACCCCTCCCTCCGGCTAAGGGCGTGTCGAACTGGATCTCCCTGTTCGGAGCAGCGGGGGTCATTTAATTTCTCTCTCATTATGCATGCTGACAAACTCTTTGAATTATTGGCAGATTTGACCCATATGGAGATGGCTGTGGCCTACATCATTACTGCACACAGACACTTATAGACTACATTTATGACTATGTTCACATGCCATGTGGAAATGAACAGGCTGTTGCAGCGTGTTTATATAAATATACTGTCATTTGGTACTGAAATAACACCCGAATAGGTAAAAGTAGAAATACCTTTCGGATCTCGAAAATCCATGTGCCGCACCTAGAGCTTAAGTTAAATATCACTTTTTCATACCGCGCATATTTTACAGTAATTTATTCATCAGATTCAAAAACATATCCGTGACGTCTTCATGGCTTCAGTTCCTTAATAATAACTCCAAAAGCTCTCTTACACCATTGAATAATAGTTTATAATAGTGCGCCAACTCTCTGCGCGCACAGTCGCGCACCCCCACACACTAAGTCTCCTTCTATGGACGGTTCTGCTTAGAGGCGGAGATACCGAGCCACCGAGCCGGTTCGATTCACGCGGCCCGGTGTTCAGCTAGTGCGGAGCAGCAGTTCTAAATAGGCAGAGTCTCCACCCCGCTGCGCTCCGGAATATGCAAGAGAAACGGTCTCATTATCTGCGGTGAACGAGCCTGCGTGACCTTTCATGTTGACACATTTCTGGGGAATCCTTTTGATAAGTAGGCGAGGTCAAACCTCTAGATGTAACCGATATGAGAGCTAGAAACTAAGTGTCTATTTACACCAACACCACTTTGCCCTGTTGTGTTGTGCAAACACTTTAGAAAGGTAGCGGTGATCGTCATTTTGCAATAATATCCTTTAATATCTGGTGCAGATGCATGGCTTATCAATAAAAACATACCCCCCTTCTACAATAAGGAACTGCTAAGTAACAGAATCCGGTCAGATTAACGTTTGCATGTCCAACGCATTAATTATTAACGTAATAAAAAACAGTAAAGTAAGCAAGATCAACACCTCTAGGTCTTAACGCCCTCATTAGAGCGCACGACTTGTGCCCTGTTTTTTTTTTACCCAGCATCTCGTGTAGAGGCCTCTCCTCTTCGGGCATGTCTCTCTAGGACACACAATCTCCATTTTCAGTGCTTGTCAGTCCAGGGACCAGGCTCACTCTGAGTGTGTGAAACCGACCATGCGGCTTATTGACTATAGTGTTCAGTTGCCTGGCAGGTTGCAGACAGGCACGTATGTTGACGGCCGCATGGTATATTAGGATATTGCAATCAGAACCGGAGACAATAGAACCCGTTTCAGAACATGGACACAGCCGTGTTTGTTGCGTGTCAGACAGACAATTGAGATGTCACTATTGTTCGCCACAGGATACGTCTGTAAACGAAACAGCTTTGAAGTACTGTGAGAATAGGACACGTGCCATCACCTCAAATAAAACGCGCCGATGCCCCATTCTGCTACCGGTCCCAGTTTCACAACACCCACGCTACAAACTGTTCATCGGCAATCTCTAACCACAGAATATGAGTGTCAAATTTTGTCAACTCAAGTTGTAACTCGTAATTACGACATCCTACTGCGAAAGACCGCTTGTAATGGTGGTGGAAGCCACATATTTCTGTAGGACTATCTGTCAGGCAAAGCGTTTCCTGGAGCACGGGGGGTTTTCGGTTAGCCAGGCGAAGGGCAGATATCTGGGGCACTACTTTCCTTCCGGCTCGTAATGCCCCTCATAATCCCTCGTCCTCACATGACTAAAATGGAATGTTATCTTTGGAGAGGAAAGGCTGATACACGCCGCCTGTGAACGGCATTTGAGGATGTTTAAAAATAAATGTCAACCGACGTGGTTATCAGTGGTGGATCCAAAAGGATTTTAAATTATGCTTACTAATTCTCCTCCTTAATTGTTTGTGATTTTAGTTTGTCTGGGAGAAATTGGCGTACATAGCAGGAGGACATAATCAGGAAGTAGCGCATTTGAATATAGAAGAAGGCCAGCTCATTCATGCAGAATAAGGTAACACTTTATTTTGCGAATCCAGATAAGGCAATACAGGATCAAGTGGAGAGTCAATATACAGATAATACAGGATGAGCTGTATGTAGGTCAGTTGAGCAGCATTAATGTGGCAATGACAACTATATAAAAATATAATAGAGTGTCTACAGTATATACAGAATGTAAAAAGATTAAAGTGTGTCTAGCAGGTTGATGTTAGGATTAGGATTACGGTTGGGTTTTAGTCTTGTTAAATCAAAGATGGACTATTTGGATTAAACAATTACAATGTCAATGTGTCAACATACAATTTTTACCGTCACCATTATAGATGATGTAGGTAAATGAGTCATGACAACCATATAAAATTCAACCATATAAAATTATGTTTTTTAAATATCGTGTCGTTTTGGACAACATGCAATTAACTAGGCAGCTAGAATATGTTGTATTCAGAGAAAATTCACTTGAATGACAAAATTCAACCACGCTTGAAATCACCACGCCTTTCTAAACAAATATTTCCAAGGAACAAGATGTTTTGTACAGACACGCTCAGAGTTTACCTTACAAGGGATTCCCCAACCGTGAATCGTTCATTATGAAGGAAAACATCACATTATCTACAGAGTACAGTAATATACCATAACCTTGTTGTCATCTCAGTGTCAGCCAAACTTACATTAACTTTAAAAAGCCTTCAGACGTAAATACCATACTTAGGGCAATACCCGAAAGATATAAGTGAACATTACTTATGGCTAATTACATTTGAGTCAGCATCATTAGCTGTTAGCACTATCTCTTCTTTAACCAGAGTTACAGCAGTCATATTCTAATAGATGAAGTTTGAAGGGCCAGAAGACAGAAAACACTTCGTAATGGAGAAGTTCTTGGTATGAAAACACAACACTCAAATTGAAAAAAATAAATAAAAGAATAATTCAAAAAGATCTGTGAATCCTCCAAAATATGACTCATATATGTCAAGTCTTCCCAGAAGCACCAGTCATAACCTTAAACGAAAAACTCACTCACAGTTATACCATTCCAGGGGATTGTCTATAGACCCAAAAGAGGACCGCTTGCTGAAAGAGAGTTGGCGACATTTTCAGTTTACCTGATACAACATGCTTTAACCGCAACTAAGTAGCTAGAGATTAGCTAATCTTTATTCGCCGAAAGTCAGCTCCCACAAAAAATTACATGAAAAACGTGTTTCGTCTCAGCAAAAGCAAATGTTAAGAAAGTGTTTAAAAGCCCGAATAAGGGCATCCAAGTGAACAGAGTAATCCATCTTATTTTGTTAGGTTTCATAACTTGATCTGCACTGATCTGTAAACAAAATGAGTCATTTCGATCGGCAGAGACCAGTGGATCCTCAAGAATGAATTCCTCCCATGAGCCTGAAACGGAGAGTGAAGAGTTCTGACATTTGTTGTAGCAAAGCTTTGTACACAAAAGTAACACAGTGTGATGAGTGGGAATTCCAACTGACCCTCTGATGCAGAATATGATGATGACTGTTTAACCAGTTACCAGTTGCATTTATTTATTCCGTACAGTCCTCACCAGAGTGCAGAACTGTGAGGAAGGTTGACATTATCTATACATAGCTCTGCCTGTGTTCATAATAAACTGTCTGCTACTATAAAAATGTCCCGGTATAGAGCAGTGGCACATTGCATCGGGAGAACAGGAGATCAGGAATCGCCATGTAAAGCGACAAGCTGATCGGCACAAATAGTTTGACCATCGTCTACAAATTGTACAGAAGTTGCCTTTAAAGATGGGAATATCGTGACATTTTGATTATTGAGATTATTTTATGGGAAAAAGGAACGTTGTCAAATATTTGTTTATATCTGATATATATTTCGAAATCCATATCAGATATGGGAGTCACTTCAACACTTTGTGATGAATATACTCCCAAATGTATTCCAGCTGTTTTGTATTGAGGTCAAGGTGGCAGAGAGTTTTCTTGGTCAGACAATTAATCTGGTAATCTATTGTGTTTGGAGACAGGAAGTCAGTTGAGTTCATGGAAACCAGAAGTATTTAGGAACAACGCTGAACATCTTTGCTACGGGAGCGGCACCCTGAGATGTATATGCTGAGTCCATCGCTGCCATCTGCTGGTTAAGAGCCAGATAGACACAGGAAACCTGGAAAAAAGTTTCAAGAAAAAATACTGTTTAACCACCACTGATAGGCGCGTTCACAGTTTAACTATAGTCAATTAGGGTCTGACTTCCTGTACATGGGGTATTTAACTCTTAGTCTATGAGGACCAGAGCCTGCTGGTTTTCTACCTCATCAATAACTGCATCCACCTGGTGTCCTGTGTCTGCGCCAGTCGCTTATGGGTGGGTTGCCACATAAAAGACAACTGTGGAATGCAGTTGTGGAGTATTTACAGAAGTCAATTGACTACGCGCTGGCCGTGTTTTGACTGACACCGTAATGGGGCGGATTCAATTACGTGGTGCCTGTCTTACCGTGTGGTGATTATGATGGCTGGTCTAGCCGGTGGGGCTAACCATGTCTAATCTGGTGTCATTGGGTTTCACAAGACTGGTCGCAGATGAACAACTGTAATCAAAGAAAACATGGACCAAATTGTTTTTGGAGTCCAAGGAACCTCTGAGCAGCTTGTTCAGGTAACCGGGGGGATGGTAACCGGGGGGACAGTAAATGGGGAGACCGTAACCGGGGGGACAGTATATGGGCAGAGAGCTGGGGTTTTCAAACTTATGAAAACATGTGAAACCATTCACTAAATAACCCCTAATAATGGGTTCTTATATTTGTATACTTTTACAAACAGTATTGTGTCAAATGTTTTCTTTTTGTGTTTCTCAACTTTTTATTAGACACAAATGAGCGGGAGGCACTATGGGTAAATTGTCTTGTTCAAGGGCAAATGAACAGACCAAATATAGAGGTGACCAATAAAGTTAGTTGTGTAGTATTTAAAACGTTGTAAACGGTCTGTAAACAAAACAGAGCTGGTTTCTCCACTTGACCTGGACTTGAAACATTAATGTCGCTTGTTCGAGGGCTTGACCTGGTTTGAGTCCTTTGAGCATGGCCTGCAACTTCTATCTCTGTAATTCACAGGATTAAAGTGCCTTCTTGATAACTGGCATATTTCATTTGAGAATATCCAGTGCCATTTTCGATCAACTATACGCATAAGCAACAATACTAGAGCACCTTCGTTGGCTCCCATTCACTTCGTCCAGCCTGTAAAATTGTCCTAGGCTAGAGACAGAGGAATGGAAAATAAATACAGAGACAAAGATCTGGGAGACAGACGGACGGACAGACTGAGAGAAATGTCGGAGTGGAGAAAGAATCAGAGGAGGGGGGGCGCTGGAGACAGTGAGAATATGGTCTCAGAACTGTGACAGCCGCAGTATAAACACACAGTGTCGTGTTACCTCTCCCTCTCTTAAAACCCGTTTATCAGCCAAAAACCGCAGCCAGAGTCTAAGATGAAGTGTCCCGGAAAATGTCCTGGATCATAGTGACACATTGGTGAAAGGAGTTAAATTATGACCCCGACGAATTTGTGTTTTGCGGTGGACACGGGACGCGAACCACAGTTTAACGACTTGTTCTTTGTGGATTGGGTCCGACTCTCCCAGGGTTCCCGCCGGGTAGAACAGTAGGGGGCAGAGGAGATTGGACAGAGACCCCGCAAAAATGGACAAATAAATACCGGGAAAACGAGTTAAGTTGCCTGGGATTTATCGAAACACTTATCCAGGCCTAAGACAAACACAGGTCCGCGCACTCCTCAGGGATCAGACAAACAGGCCCATGACATGAAGCACTTAACATGATTGAGTAAAAAAGCCACCACGCGGCAGGGAATATTGAACAGGATCCGAGGCACTCTCACAATGTTTTATTTAAGTGGCGGATGTAGGATCGCGAGAGAAAGGGTGACAATTAGAGTGGCATGGTTTACCCAAATGAGGACTAATTGGAGTCACCCGGGGTTACCACAGCAACGGTGACACTTATTTTAAACAAGGAAGTGGACATCTAATGCAAGCTTTAAACAACATGTCCGGCCTGTCTATAGGGAACTGCCGAATTGATCTCTCCAGAAATGGTAACTGTTAATTCGTATTGTCTCCCTTTGATGAAAAACATAACATACAGTACTTTGACAGTACAAAAAATACCTAAAACAAAAACTAATCTGGCGTATCTGCTTGGTAAGCATTCATCCCAGAGTCTGAATATTTACTTTAATCGTTTTTGGCAGCCACCACCACAGTTTGCGTCGGTCGACCAGCTCTGAACATATGGTCCTGACCATTCTTCTTTGGAGAATTTGGACGTGCTCCGGTCTTTAAAGGAACGGCGGCGTGGGCTTTCACTAGCCACTCAAGGACACCTAGCTTCTTGTTTTTAAACCGCTCGAGGGAATTCTTGGCCATGAATTATAGGTAGATTGTCTGGCTGAAAGGTGAACCTCGACCCCAGTATACGTTCTTTGGCAGACACAGATGCTGGTTTTCCACCAGGCATACTTGCCCATTGTACGCTTTCTGTAAAATACATGGAGGAGAGAGCAGAAATCAAAAAATATCAAGAAACCTCGTTAAATCTGTATTTTCTGTTGTATATATTACTTTCATGTTCCGGAGAATATAAAGGAACCCGATATTCTGGGAACTGATTCACCGTGACACTTGCCCCAACTGTGCCTTCATAGTCATCTCTGGTGACATCATCATAAAGGGACAGTGTGACCTACGAGGACATCTCACACAGCCAAAACAAAACCATGAGGTCTGACTGGTGACCAGAGCTGAAAGCCAACCGACAAATAAAGCATCTGTCAAACTGCAAGGACACACACCTACCTCTAAGACGTCAGCCTAAAAAATATACGCAGCAGGTCTTTAAAGGAACCTTCGAGAGGAGTGTCACGCGTTCCAAAATGTGTGACACCCCCCGGGACGAGAGAAAAACCAACATGCCAATCGATCCGGTACCAGTGGGGGAGGAATCGCCGCTTGTTAACGTCCAACGGCAGGACTCGGTACCAGGTTTTTTTTCTCTCCGCAAAAAGTCCTGTTATGTGGACTGAGAAAGCCCCCTGTATTATTCAGCCTGTCAGAAGTCTCTACAGGGCCTGCCACCTCCTGAGACTTGCCTCTCCACGCGCAAACTGATGGCTTCTAACAGGGAAAGACATGTGTGTGTGTGTGTCTGCGTGTGTCTGCGCGTGATCTGCGTCGACTCCTAGGTGCTGGGACTTGGTGCCCCCAAAAAGATCACAAAAGCCGGAAAAATATGACCCCAACAGGTTATTTGTTTGGCGAGACACCACCAGTGAAAATGTTATATATTTTGCCTATTTTTTTCTCAGAGACGTTAGAGTTTTATCGTTCCTTGCGTGTCTGCTCTGGAGCCGTGGGTCACAGTGGTAGAAGGCCCAACTTATGCTGAGCTTTACAGAACTTTTCCCTCACATAAATCCACGGTTGGGCGTTCCACCTCGCTCCGTCATACCGACCCACGTCGATTAGACTCGGCAAGACAGCGTTCCCTGGCTGATGTCGGATACTCACAAACAGATGCATTTTAAACCCACGTAGCTAAACGATTGGTCTGCGGTCGAGACAGTGCTGTTCCATATTTCCTGTCATGTGGCTGTTCGCTGGCTCTGCAGGGCGTGACATCTGCTGGAAACAAGCTGCGGCGCGCTCTCCTGAAATCTCGCTCAAGAGCTCTGACACTCCTTCTCTCCCAGCTACCTGCTTTAGGAGAACGCTATACCCTAGGTAGATAACATTGTACCCACCTCCTCTAACCTCCTGTGTGTGCGTGTGTGTGTGTGTGTGTGTGTGTGGGGAGGGGGTTTGTGTGAACCCAACCAGAGGTTTTGGTGGGATTTTCTCCTGTCCAATTGTATCTAAAGTGTTAAACTGTTGGCTGTTGGAAGTACGGGAGCTCATCTCCTCCTGGGTCACATCTGGACCACATGTGCATGAGCTCAGCTCCTGCTGGGTCCCAACCCAATTTAACCCCTGAACCCAGTCCAACTCCTCCCCGTTTCCAGTAAGCCGACTCATTCCAGCTGCAGCTCCGGCCGGTAGCCGAGAAACTATTGCCCATCCGCCCTTTTCCCAGTGTCTTGCCAACCTCAATCGTTGTTGCCATGACAACAGCCCTCAGGAGTCAGGCTTCTACGACGACGTGAGGAGATCCGGGAGCGGGTTAGTCGGTTCTGAACGTGAATAAAGGTGGAAGTCACATGGGTTTTTTTTCCTCCACGGAGATGGTCCAAAGTGAAGACGTCTGCCTGGTGCTCCTCCCCAGTGGATTCTTTCCTTTGAGATCAAAACGTGAAAATAGAACGTGTTTGAAAACTAACTGGCCACTAGATGGCGCATGGAAACCACGTATCGAGATACAGCGACTGAGTGGAGTATACTTGCACAGTGAAAACGGGATAAATTACAGGAGACAGTCTGTCCGAGGGGGCTGAGAGATTTCTGCATTTTTCACTAGGGGAGTTATACCAAGCGGTGTGTCTATTCTTATGGTTAGAAATGCAAACATGTGGGATTAGAGCTGAATGCTTGTTTAGGATCAGATTTGTCCTTTACATCACAAGGAGTCATGATTATATCCAGATCTCTTTGGATATTTTGCAGTAGGGCATTATGGGAGAGTAGCTGATAATATACGTGTTTATGCCAGGACTTGAACAAGTGCATATGTGAACTGTTGCACGCATGCACACGCACACACACACACGTCCACATTCAACATATTACCTGGTCAGCACTACCTGCCAATATTGTTGTTAACCCATGGATGTGTTTGACAATATGTGTGTGTATGTGTGTGTGTATATGTTTATCTATGTTTATGTATGTGTACGTGTGTTGGTCTATATGTGTTTTTGGGTTTGTCTATATGTGTGTGTATGTGTGTGTATGTGTGTCTGTGAGCATGTACATGTATTTTGTCTCTTTTGATTGGTCTGGGTCTTTGAAACTATGTTCTCCACTGGTACCTCAGACAAACGTCTTTTTTATACCAACTTGCAATTTTTAGGAAGGAATCTTTTTTAACAGGTAGGTATGACTGAAAACACAATGTCAATATTCAGCAACAACCTGGGAGTGATTAAAGGCTTGGGCTTACTTTCTCAAGGACAGAATTACTTGATGGGATTTGATCTAGTAACCCTTTGGTTACTGGTGAGATGCGCTTATCACGAGGCAACCCTGTCACCAGTGAACTGTTATTTCCGCTGGCTCATCGGTGACGCTTGAAATGTAAATGCCATCTAAACAGTTCTAACACCATCCTCTTCATCACTGGCGGTGAAACCTCCAGACATTTCAAACGGTGCCCAGCTGATTATCTACCTGCTTAAAACACCGCGAGGACATTTGAATCCGGCATCAAAGACCAAATCTCTGCACTAATTTCAGAATTTACAGCCTTGAAACATAGCGGCACTAAATATTGGCCGCTCCAATATGGGCAGATATTGTTACGGTTCTAATTCACTCCAGAGGACTGCAGTTGTATAATTTAATTTAGGTTGACATGATCGTTTTCGAGTGCTCGGGCCCTAATACGGTCAAATTGAAGTTTGTGCCAGTAAACCTTTGCATTGTTTTCATTATAAACAAGATAACTTTTTTCATCACAACTTGTTTGAAACTCTTTCGTTTTATATTATCTTTGCGAATAACACCACCGTCCCAGATACAGTAGGTAAGCTAAAACGGTTGTTTGACAGACTTGTAATGTTTTGCTCTTTCGCTCAGAGCGCATATTGGAATTAAACAGTGGGGCTCCATCTTGGGTACAGACCTGTCAGACGCGCTCCGCTCCGCACTCAGCCGTACCCACACGCACACTCCCTTACTGCTGCCAAATAGACCCGTTGGACTGCATTATCATGATGGCCCCTTGACAGATCCTAGCGGTTTCAGCTTATAACACTGACCGGCCACGCAGCCGAGACACTGAACCCCGACCCTATACGTGCAGGCTGAATGCACCCTAATGGTTTTGCCTGGGACAAAGACGTGTCTCTCCTCTGTTGGGGTTGTCGCGGCACACTGGCTCTCGGACGGGCTTGTGATCTGCGCCAGGCGCCACACACTTTCTGATAGCCCAATCAACTCCCCGGATTATAACGCGCATTCATGTTCCCCTGCCAGTTATTGAAGCTACGGAGGGACAACGGGGGTGGGGGGGGTATGGGGTGGGGTGGTGCGGGGGTATGGGGTGGGGGTGGGGGTGCTTGCGTTATGTTGCATCACGTTACTCGCTGTAGCCTTAATATCTTTACTTGATAGACCGTTTTTATGTTGTCTTACATTGGTTCATCTATGTGTTAAGTAAATTTGGGCATTCATGTCACCTTAAAACCCCCCTTTCTCTATAACACACACCTGGTGGCATAAACTAATTGATAGCAGTGCAAATAAAACAGCCCTGAACGATAAACTGCTCCAATTAATATGCAGGCACAATACAAACATAATTCCCAGGGCATTTGAATGAAAAAGTGTGTCGCTTTGGCCAAAAAAATAGGTGCTTAATGGCGTGTACCGTTTCCTTATTAACCAACACACGATAAAGGGAACACGTGCAGCTCTGAAATAAAAATAAAAAGAGAAATGATGAGGTCAGTTGTTCGCTCTCTACTCGGAAAAAACGGAAGATACGAGAGGACGAGTCTATTGCCTCTGAAAGGATTGTCCAGGAAGTACAACAATGAGAGAAGTTAAATTAGTAGTCAGCTGATGTCTCCTCTTCCGGTGGCTCTTATCGGTGAGTTTCAGAAAGCCCGGGCTTTATAGGGCCACGCTGTGCGGAACAACCGCATCAAAAACCTCCTATCTGACCAGCACGCATATGGAAGGAGGAAGCCAAGACAACATGCATTCATTAAAACTCCGACACGCAATAGATATTTAACTTTCAGTCAGCAGGTGGTCACGGCTCCCTATCTGTCATGGACAGGTGGAGATGCGCGCCAGGCATTTATTACGCCCGGACATTAGTGAAGTGCTTAGAGACTAGTCGCTAATCGATTGGACAGCCCCGGACTCGCAGTATCATAAGAGGCGCCTCCGGGTGAATAGTGTCCGCTGTTCCGCACGTACGTTTCACATCCTCATCAAACAACCCGGCCAGACTGCTGAATTAATCAGGCAAATGGCCGGCTTACAATAATGTGACGAGGAACACATCATTTGCTTATTGCCAGCCATGTCACCCTTTAGTCACCCGCAAGCTCCTCAAAATAAAGTGTTGGCTCCTGTTGCAGGGTGGAGTTTTCCCACAGAGTGGAGCAACATTTTATTTTTACAATTTAACAATTTGCCAGACACTTTGATCCATAGCGACTTTGCTAGGAAAGACAACAAAAGAGCAGTAAACAGTAGATATATTAGTGCCACCAGGAAGGCTGCTGGTTATTTTGAGTGTGTTAGATGTCGTTTTGAATATGCTATTTGAAGTAGAATTTCTGACCCAATTCTACTCACAAATGTTCCCGCTGTTACACGCAGAACTCAAGAAGCAGACAAGGCACCTGGATTTGGCACCACAGAACTCAAGAAGCAGACCAGGCACCTGGATTTGGCACCACAGAACTCAAGAAGCAGACCAGGCACCTGGATTTGGCAGCACAGAACTCAAGAAGCAGACCAGGCACCTGGATTTGGCAGCACAGAACTCAAGAAGCAGATCAGGCACCTGGATTTGGAGTGACAGCCCTGTAGGTGTTGGATAGTGATGTATTCAGCCATTAGCCACACATGGGCTCTGGACAGGGACGGTCTGTAGGTAATCTCCGTTGTCAAATTACGTTTACCCTAATATCATTCCTCGCCACTCCTGCCCAAATTAGCGTAACAGAGAAGTGTTCGCACATTACGACTTTTTTCATCGTTTTTCTGAGACTCCCTGAAAATGTAAACCGACCTCTGAATAAACAATAAACAAACTGTCAGACACAATCTTTTAAAATTATTTTCAAACTCGTGTAATATATGGCCGTATGAACTATGTTGTCAATCTCCAGAGCAACAAATGATATGGTTTGTATCGAGAGACAGAGATGACCTGTACGTACCGCACGGTCATCAGGGTCTTGGACGTGTGAATCTAAGAAGGTGGAATTTAGCTATCTATTCAAAAATTGCTTATTCCCCCCCGTTTTTCATCCATGCAGAGGTTTTTCTGTGGGCTCTGTTTTCATCACAGCGATAGAACATGACCTGCTGCCTCTGCCCACTCACTGTTAACACAAAGGACTGGCTCATTAATTACGCATGGAACAGAGGTCAATTGCCTGTGTTTCTGAGCGAGCGCACCTTGTTAACGCCGCCCAGCCTATGCAACTTGTTAGCTTCAACCCAACCTTTAATCTCGTGGGCGGAACTTCTCAAAGTCGTGCTTCTCAAACGTGAACACATTCGGGAAAACGCTGAGCCAGTGATGTGGTGTTGGAACTTGCAGCAAACCAAATGTCTAGTTGAATGTCTATTGGCCCTGGTATTTAAGTTATGTAGTGGCCCTGGTATTTAAGTTCTGTAGTGGCCCTGGTATTTAAGTTCTGTAGTGGCCCTGGTATTTAAGTTCTCTAGTGGCCCTGGTATTTAAGTTCTGTAGTGGCCCTGGTATTTAAGTTCTGTAGTGGCCCTGGTATTTAAGTTCTGTAGTGGCCCTGGTATTTAAGTTCTGTAGTGGCCCTGGTATTTAAGTTCTGTAGTGGCTCTGGTATTTAAGTTCTGTAGTGGCTCTGGTATTTAAGTTCTGTAGTGGCTCTGGTATTTAAGTTCTGTAGTGGCGCTGGTATTTAAGTTCTGTGGCCCTGGTATTTAAGTTGTGTAGTGGCGCTGGTATTTAAGTTGTTTAAGGGCCCTGGTATTTAAGTTGTGTAGTGGCCCTGGTATTTAAGTTCTGTAGTGGCGCTGGTATTTAAGTTGTGTAGTGGCGCTGGTATTTAAGTTGTGTAGTGGCGCTGGTATTTAAGTTGTGTAGTGGCGCTGGTATTTAAGTTGTGTAGTGGCGCTGGTATTTAAGTTGTGTAAGGGCCCTGGTATTTAAGTTGTGTAGTGGCCCTGGTATTTAAGTTCTGTAGTGGCGCTGGTATTTAAGTTGTGTAGTGGCGCTGGTATTTAAGTTGTGTAGTGTCTCTGGTTTATACATTTGTGTTTGATTATTACCTATTTTGAATGCCTAACTCAATTTTTTAAGATATTAATTGTGAGATATTTCAGAGAGAGATCCAGTCTGAAATAAGACACGCTAAGGACCCAAAGGTTTGCCCGTTTTTGTTTTTTGCATCCGATCCGAATGTCAGGTGTGTGAGAACAAGGGCAAAAACCAAAACGTGCACCACAGAACCAGGATTGGGAAACACTGCAATAACCAAAACTAATTATTAGCACCTAATCGTTACTCTCAACTAGCAACAACCTCTGCCGTCCGGTTTGAACACAGTGTTCTTCTAACACCAGCCACTACTTGTTTTTGGACACCTTGAGTACCTAGCTACTTGCATGAACTACTACTAGTGTTGTGTTTTCTGAGCTGCAGTGCTCAACAATGCACAACCACTAGGCATTTCTAATCAGCTGGCACACCTGTACTCAATCTTCCCGTTTGGTATCTTCAACTGAGTTAATCCCGACCAAACCGACATACATCTGCTGTGTTGGCACGTAGATGACTCCCCCGGTCCGATCGATATTACCCAGAACTGCCCAATAACGGGATAACGTTGGCACTCTGCACAAACCGCCAGACATTGACGTTATTAAAGAAATAAACAACTCATCCTCCCGCTGTAGAACTGTAATAGAGGCATAAGTCTGACGTTATGCTCTGTGCTTGTAGACTTCCGGTTTTGAGCGGTTTTAAAGCTTCCTAAACCAGACACTGTGTCCAATTAAGGAACATAAAAGGAGAGGGTGGCAGGGTGTGGGCAGAAAGAAAAAGATGGAGAGGCATGTGAGACGAGCAGACAGTGAGATCCATGCAGGATACATATATAGACTCGAAGAGAGAGGGAAAGAGAGGGTGGGAGAGAGAGGGGAAGAGAGGGTGGGAGAGAGAGGGGAAGAGAGGGTGGGAGAGAGAGGGGAAGAGAGAGGGGAAGAGAGGGTGGGAGAGAGAGGGAGGGAGAGAGAGGGTGGGAGAGAGAGGGTGGGAGAGAGAGGGGAAGAGAGGGTGGGAGAGAGAGAGTGGGAGAGAGAGGGGGAGAGAGAGGGTGGGAGAGAGAGGGGAAGAGAGAGAGGGGAAGAGAGGGTGGGAGAGTGAGGGGAAGAGAGAGAGGGTGGGAGAGAGAGGGGAGAGAGAGGGTGGGAGAGAGAGGGGAAGAGAGGGTGGGAGAGAGAGGGGGGGAGAGAGAGGGGGGGAGAGAGAGGGGGGGGGAGAGGGGGTGGGAGAGAGAGAGTGGGAGAGAGAGGGGAAGAGAGGGTGGGAGAGTGAGGGGAAGAGAGAGAGGGTGGGAGAGAGAGGGGAAGAGAGGGTGGGAGAGAGAGAGGGAGAGAGAGAGTGGGAGAGAGAGGGGGAGAGAGAGGGGGAGAGAGAGGGTGGGAGAGAGAGGGAAGAGAGAGAGGGGAAGAGAGGGTGGGAGAGAGAGGGGAAGAGAGAGAGGGGAAGAGAGGGTGGGAGAGAGAGGGGAAGAGAGAGAGGGGAAGAGAGGGTGGGAGAGAGAGGGGAAGAGAGAGAGGGGAAGAGAGGGTGGGAGAGAGAGGGTGGGAGAGAGAGGGGAAGAGATGGTGGGAGAGAGGGGGTGGGAGAGAGAGGGTGAGAGAGGGTGGGAGAGAGGGGGTGGGAGAGGGTGGGAGAGAGAGGGAAAGAGAGGGTGGGAGAGAGAGGGTGGGAGAGAGAGGGTGGGAGAGAGAGGGGAAGAGAGGGTGGGAGAGAGGGGGTGGGAGAGAGAGAGTGGGAGAGAGAGGGGAAGAGAGGGGGGGAGAGTGAGGGGAAGAGAGAGAGGGTGGGAGAGAGAGGGGGAGAGAGGGTGGGAGAGAGAGAGGGGGAGAGAGAGAGGGGGAGAGAGAGGGGGAGAGAGAGGGGGAGAGAGAGGGTGGGAGAGAGAGGGGAAGAGAGAGAGGGGAAGAGAGGGTGGGAGAGAGAGGGAAGAGAGAGAGGGGAAGAGAGGGTGGGAGAGAGAGGGGGGGAGAGAGAGGGGAAGAGAGGGTGGGAGAGAGGGGGGGAGAGAGAGAGGGGAAGAGAGGGTGGGAGAGAGAGGGTGGGAGAGAGAGGGGAAGAGATGGTGGGAGAGAGGGTGGGAGAGAGAGGGTGGGAGAGAGAGGGAGAGAGAGGGTGGGAAAGAGAGGGAGGGAGAGAGAGGGTGAGAGAGGGGGGGAGAGAGAGGGAAAGAGAGGGTGGGAGAGAGAGGGGAAGAGAGAGGGTGGGAGAGTGAGGGGAAGAGAGGGTGGGAGAGAGAGGGGAAGAGAGAGAGGGGAAGAGAGGGTGGGAGAGAGAGGGTGGGAGAGAGAGGGTGGGAGAGAGAGGGGAAGAGATGGTGGGAGAGAGGGTGGGAGAGAGAGGGTGGGAGAGAGAGGGTGAGAGAGAGAGGGGAAGAGAGGGTGGGAGAGAGAGGGAAAGAGAGGGTGGGAGAGAGAGGGTGAGAGAGGGTGGGAGAGAGAGGGAAAGAGAGGGTGGGAGAGAGAGGGTGAGAGAGGGTGGGAGAGAGAGGGGAAGAGAGGGTGGGAGAGAGAGGGGAAGAGAGGGTGGGAGAGAGAGGGTGGGAGAGAGAGGGAAGAGAGAGAGGGGAAGAGAGGGTGAGAAAGACAGGGAAACAGAGGGAGAGCCAGGATGGTAGAGGCAGAGATTCTGAAGGAACTGTGCAATTCTTTCGATTCATGGAAGTGCACAAGAGCACTTTTATCTGATTTAAAGAAATCTTCTGAGACTGAGCTTGATAGTCAGGCCAAGATGACTATACTATTCCTAATATGTGTGTGTGTGTGTGTGTGTGTGTGTGTGTGAAGTGGGAGTATAATGATGACAGACATAAGGGTTTATTTGTTGGACAGTTGCTTGTTTTCTCCAGCCAAAGGGAACTGGAGCTGTTGGAATTGGAGAAGAGGGTGAAATTAGCAGTCATTGAACAGCTAGACACAAAGGTGTGGGTGTGTGTGTGTGTGTGTGTGTGTGTGTGTGTGTGGGGGAGGGGGAGGGGCTTTTTAGGGAGAACGTAATAAAATGACAATACATTTTGTCGACGAATGCCACGTAAACAAAGTAAATAGACCTTTTCTTGCTCGACAAATCAGGTGCATTAAAATAAAAGTAATGAATCTAAAAATGAGAGAGTGAGAGAGTGAGAGAGTGAGAGGAGGAAACATGTTTAACTCAAACATTAAGAATCTTGAATTTGAAAGGGATGTTTCAAGTAGGCCCAGTTAATTGGGATCAAGGCTGTTGCCAAAATTCCACTCCATTCTCAAAGCCCTTTTGTATGACTGAAATGTGGTTTTATTTTATGGGTAATTTGTTTAATTCTGCAGTTCACCCTTCAGGCCTTGAGTGGAAAAACTGAGGTGATTCTGGGTCTAAGAAAACACTTTCAGTCACGTATTAATCAGAACGGAGACATCTGAGGATACTAGATTACATCAATCATTTATCTAAACCCATGACTAGTTGACAAGTTCTTTTTGGGGCCGGGGCATGGACATAGAATTTAGAGTCAGGGGCATGTATGCAGAATTTAGAGTCAGATGGATGGACGCAGAATGTAGAGTCAGAGGGATGGACGCAGAATTTAGAGTCAGAGGGATGGACACAGAATTTAGAGTCAGAGGGATGGACACAGAATTTAGAGTCAGAGGGATGGACGCAGAATTTAGAGTCAGAGGGACGGACGCAGAATTTAGAGTCAGAGGGATGGACGCAGAATTTAGAGTCAGAGGGATGGACGCATAATTTAGAGTCAGAGGGACGGGCGCAGAATTTAGAGTCAGAGGGACGGACACAGAATTTAGAGTCAGAGGGATGGACGCAGAATTTAGAGTCAGAGGGATGGACACATAATTTAGAGTCAGAGGGATGGACGCAGAATTTAGAGTCAGAGGGATGGACACATAATTTAGAGTCAGAGGGATGGACGCAGAATTTAGAGTCAGTGGGATGGATGCAGAATTTAGAGTCAGAGGGACGGACGCAGAATTTAGAGTCAGAGGCATGTACACATAATTTAGGCTGGCTGCATGACATCATTGCCTGGGCTGTGAATAGCAAGACTGTGTGGAAGACCATAAGAGTGTGAGGATGGAAGAGTCCAGAATATTCTGCACGCAACACCACAGGAAGTCGACGCGGTAAGATAAGGACATGGGTGCATTCGTGCTGTCTCCACGTCAGCAATCGGAAAAAAAAACACTGGAGATGTGTTGATCCTAGAGACCTCTGAAGCAGATGTGCTGGTGTGTGTGCGCGCACGTGTGTGTGTGTGTGTGTGTGAAAATGAGTGATTGCCAGAGTGTGTGATGTGAATTTCTGCGTTTGTTTTTCTCTACAGTGAAAAAGTCTGGTTGTTCCAGAAGGCCTAAGGGCTGCGGCAGACGCCACGCTGACTGACTCTTGTGAAGTATATGTGAGCGTGTGTGTGTTGTTTGCTGTGTGTGTGTGTGTTGTGTGTGTGTGTTTCTGTGTCTGGGTGTGTGTTTTTGTCTCTTCCCATACCCATAAAACAAACAGAGAAATGATGACACTGAAAAATCCATCAATCCGTTAGCGTCTCAGTTTGATATGCAGCCATAACAGCTAACTCCTCTATTTGTGTGGTCTTATCGTTAATTTATGATTGTGAAAACATAAAAAGTCAAACGAAAGCAACATTAATCCCGGAGTTGATTTGCCGATACGTGGTCTCGCCGGGTACACAAAAACAGGAAAAAATGAAAGATGGAACGAGACGTATATATGAATGATGTCATTGCCCCTGCAAAACAAACACTGGGCTCTCTAATCAAACTGACCCCATGTGACATGCCTTTCAAACAATGACCATGCGCCTCAGTTGTCTGCAAAGACAGAGACTGAAGTCCTCGACGCCAAGAGTTTTCTGGTATTCCCACGTCTGCCTCTGCGAGCCCTACAATGATGTCACAGTTCCCAGTAGCTCGCTCCAATTTCATTTTCAAACATGTGCTATTTCTTTTCAGGGCTAATTACCTTATTTTTGGTTCCCATAATGGCACGGCACGGTGACCCCTTAAAGCCCCAGGAATCCTCTGGAGAGAACCAATCCCATTCTCATGTGGCTCCAGTTTCAGGAAGTTACATGAAAGGGGTTTGTGTCATATGTGTACACAAAGACGCAGAGGCCACCGCCGCTACCTGAAAAGTCTTCGTCGATTCCCACTGCTCCTAAAGGAAGAGCACTACTTATCACCGCAGGGTCACCTGACCCCAAATGACCTGAGGGAGTTTTTCTGAAGCTCTCCTATCCAGCACTGCTTTGGCCAATTTACAGCCTTCTGGTTGGTCGCTGCAGACTTCTGGAAAGTTAATTTCAGAAAGAATGTCCCCATTTTCATTTTACATACGTTGGAATTCCGTCTTGTGAACGTTGATCTTTGTTCCTATCTAATAACGACTTATATTTGTGATCGTGCCTTTTCGATTGTGGCCGGGACCGCGGAATAAAGTGTCATTTATTATCTGGTCATCACCCACATCTGAGTCATTTAAGCCTCCTCTTGAAACATATTCTTATTATTCGATGTTCGAGTCAGTTTAGAGACGCTTGTGTTTAACTGTCCTGTTTGTTTCTTGTTTCTATCGATCATGTTCTGATAAATCGCACACCTTTGTGCAGCAATTTATTCAACATTGGTCATCCTTAAATGTGCTTTTCTGAATAAATTGACTTGACTTGGCTTGTAGATTCGTGTTTTGTTTACGTCCACTTCGTTTAGAGTGGAACTGGCACAACCAACACCCATGCCTAATTGACGTTCCTGCCGGAGAATCCCTGGCCTAAGGGAATAGAGCCATCTTCCCTGCACATTTATTTCCCTATATTAAACAAAAAGGCTTGGAGTCCCCATGCATCAATGTGATGCGGTCTGCTTCTCATATCAAGTGTTTCTCTCAGTGGTCCTGGCTGACAGTCGGTGCTACATTTCAGCACTCTGTGGAAGCCCTTGATAAAGGCTGCCCGTGAAAACCGACCAGCGGCAGACGTTTTAGATTTCTGACAAGGGTTGCTGCCACGCCAGCAGACTTTGTCTAGTGTGTTCACATGCGTCCACGTGAGCTAAGGGCCATACACACAGCTCTGCTGAAATCACTTTCCATCTGTTTCTGAAAGACAGTTCGAGAAATAGTCCGAGCTTCTGTGAATTTGTGTGGCCCTTTGTTGATCTAGTCGGCCGGAAATAACATTTCATGTTGTCGCAATCCCGGCCAAATGTAAGTCTGTAATGTGGATTCAGAAAAAAATATTCAGCTATAGGTTATTTGGTTCCTAGTTGATTTTTTTGTTTATTTCTTTTCAATCAATAAATCCTGGTAGCTGTGTGTGTGTGTGTGTGTGTGTGTGTATGTGTGTGTGTGTGTGTGTGTGTTTTTGTTGCTTGGGTCCGTGCACATGTTTGTCTGTGGCCGTCTGTATATTTTCAGAGGAGTTTTCAGAGAGAATTTTTGTGGGATTAATTAACAGGATGTTAACCAGCTTTAATGGCTTTTTAATTATGAGACAAAAATAACAACATGCAGCAATCTTCTTCCCAAATGAACCTAGCCTTATTTTTATGCGGCCTGATATGAATACAATTGTCTGTGTTGGTGTGTGTTTTTATCCACATGGAAAGTGTACGTCAGGACAGTATTATAACGTCAATGCAAATGTCATAGCGACGCACTAATGATTTTATTATATTGATCCTTGGCTGTGCCTCTAGCTGCCCAATAACTGGGACATGTTTGTTTTGTTTTCACACATTAGTTGGGGGGAGTGTACTAGAAATGTTGTGGGTGTACTAGAAATCTAGTGGAGGGCTTGCTGTGATATTCATCTCATCTCATCTCATCTTCAACCGCTTATCCGGAATCGGGTCACGGGGGTAGCAGCTCTAGCAGGGGACCCCAAACTTCCCTTTCCCGGGCAACATTAGCCAGCTCTGACTGGGGAATCCCGAGGCGTTCCCAGGCCAATGTGGAGATATAATCTCTCCACCTAGTCCTGGGTCTTCCCCGAGGTCTCCTCCCAGCTGGACGTGCCTGGAACACCTCTCTAGGGAGGCGCCCAGGTGGCATTCGTACAAGATGCCCGAACCACCTCAACTGGCTCCTTTCTACGCAAAGGTGCAGCGGCTCTACTCCGAGTTCCTCTCGGATGACTGAGCTTCTCACCCTATCCCTAAGGGAGAGGCCAGCCACCTTTCTGAGAAAACCCCTTTTCGGCCGCTTGTACCCGCGATCTCGTTCTTTCGGTCATGACCCAGCTTTCATGACCATAGGAGAGGGTAGGAACAAAGATTGACCGGTAGATCGAGAGCTTTGCCTTTCGGCTCAGCTCTCTTTTCGTCACAACGGTGCGGGCTGTGATATTCAACTCTCCTGATTCCTTCGAGAGTTGTAGCCATGATACGGGGACTTAGATTCAATTGGATATGACACAATTATATAGAGGGAGACAGAGTTGCTAAGCTCGCATAGATTATAGTCATTAGTAGACTTGCTCGGTTAAAGTCAGTTTTCATTATTACATCAAAACAGGGTAAATAATCACCACGTGTTTCTGTAAGACCATTAGCTTGAGAGCACCTGAAATCCGTCCTGAGATACGAGGACTTCAGCTAGCGTCACCAAGATCTCCAATTGTACAGTATTGATACGCCACATCACTCTGTGAAGGAGCCGATGCATCATTAATAACACATACAACGAACGGGGGAAAAAACATAGACTGTAATGAGAAATGTAATGAATTAAGTAATAGCGATTTAAAACAAACAACATTAAAACAGCTTTGACCCATTGAACCAACTACACTCACCAGCGATACGGACGTGACGTCAAACGATACTTCAAACGATATCCAACAAAGAGCTAACACCCACAGTGAGCTAAATAGCGCTATGCTAATAGCAAAACAAAAGCAGCTGTGCTCAATACAAAACGATCACCAGAATACAGAAAGTGCACCACACTAAACTCCCCGTGCGCAACAAAACCCCACCCTACGTGACACTGCCAGATACTACCGTACAATGGGTGATGTATTATTATTATATGTTTCTAAAGTGAGCTGTCCAGACTGGCAGAGGCCATGATAACAGCTTCAACTGAGAATGGGTGTCAATCAATTCTGATAGGAGCCGGGGAGTTGTTTGGTATCGAGCGGAGAGCAATCAATAAATGTGAGGACATGTGAATGAAAGGATTACTCACTCCGCATGGGGTCAAAGAAGGTTGCAGAAAGTGTAGAATGTTACACCCATCTGTGCTTTAGACGCGTTATACAATTCTTCAGGTAAACTTCTAATGAAACTATCATATCCAAGGACGGACCCATCCGCTGGTCTATGGCTTGACCTCGTTTCATTGGCTGGTCGAGCTCTTTTGTGTACCATGACGTGAAACACAAGCCCCAATTTGTAACTGCCATGTAATCATGTTGAACATGTGCTGAAAATAGTTATGTAGGGAGCTCCAGGAACAGTCCCCGTCCACAGTGATCAAGCCACGCCCCTAGCAACCACGATCCTGTGTGCGTGGTCCAAACCAATGGGTGGAGTGATTACATC
Source organism: Dallia pectoralis (assembly GCA_029465975.1). Lineage (NCBI taxonomy): Eukaryota > Metazoa > Chordata > Actinopteri > Esociformes > Umbridae > Dallia > Dallia pectoralis. Next base: position 11,242,842 of record CM055751.1, read on the forward strand.
ACAACCAAATCTACATCCCAGATTCAGGGATGACAGTTTTCTTCCATTGCTTCAGGTAATTCAATTACTACACACTGTTGCCCGTTCAAGCTGTAGGGGGGCCCGCGACATTGGCTGTCTTAGAAGCAATTAGGGGTTAACTGGAAAAGTGGGTCATAGTGCGCTCTAGAGATGGGTACGCAAAACCCAAACCACCCACATAGTGTCACCTCTTCCAGTGCAGTTCTGTGGCGTGCCTGGCTCTATCTCTAGCCTGGCTCTATCTCTAGCCTGGCTCTATCTCTAGCCTGGCTCTATCTCTAGCCTGGCTCTATCTCTAGCCTGGCTCTATCTCTAGCCTGGCTCTGTTTCTAGCCTGGCTCTGTCTCTAGCCTGGCTCTGTCTCTAGCCTGGCTCTGTTTCTAGCCTGGCTCTGTTTCTAGCCTGGCTCTGTTTCTAGCCTGGCTCTGTTTCTAGCCTGGCTCTGTTTCTAGCCTGGCTCTGTTTCTAGCCTGGCTCTGTCTCTAGCCTGGCTCTGTCTCTAGCCTGGCTCTGTCTCTAGCCTGGCTCTGTTTCTAGCCTGGCTCTGTTTCTAGCCTGGCTCTGTTTCTAGCCTGGCTCTATCTCTAGCCTGGCTCTATCTCTAGCCTGGCTCTGTTTCTAGCCTGGCCCTGTCTCTAGCCTGGCCCTGTCTCTAGCCTGGCTCTGTCTCTAGCCTGGCTCTGTTTCTAGCCTGGCTCTGTTTCTAGCCTGGCTCTGTTTCTAGCCTGGCTCTGTCTCTAGCCTGGCTCTGTTTCTAGCCTGGCTCTGTCTCTAGCCTGGCTCTGTTTCTAGCCTGGCTCTATCTCTAGCCTGGCTCTGTCTCTAGCCTGGCTCTGTCTCTAGCCTGGCTCTGTCTCTAGCCTGGCTCTGTTTCTAGCCTGGCTCTGTTTCTAGCCTGGCTCTGTTTCTAGCCTGGCTCTGTTTCTAGCCTGGCTCTATCTCTAGCCTGGCTCTGTCTCTAGCCTGGCTCTGTTTCTAGCCTGGCTCTGTTTCTAGCCTGGCTCTGTTTCTAGCCTGGCCCTGTCTCTAGCCTGGCTCTGTTTCTAGCCTGGCTCTGTTTCTAGCCTGGCTCTGTTTCTAGCCTGGCTCTGTTTCTAGCCTGGCTCTATCTCTAGCCTGGCTCTGTCTCTAGCCTGGCTCTGTTTCTAGCCTGGCTCTGTTTCTAGCCTGGCTCTGTTTCTAGCCTGGCCCTGTTTCTAGCCTGGCTCTATCTCTAGCCTGGCTCTGTTTCTAGCCTGGCCCTGTCTCTAGCCTGGCTCTGTTTCTAGCCTGGCTCTGTTTCTAGCCTGGCTCTGTTTCTAGCCTGGCTCTGTTTCTAGCCTGGCTCTGTTTCTAGCCTGGCTCTATCTCTAGCCTGGCTCTATCTCTAGCCTGGCTCTGTTTCTAGCCTGGCTCTGTTTCTAGCCTGGCTCTGTTTCTAGCCTGGCTCTGTTTCTAGCCTGGCTCTGTTTCTAGCCTGGCTCTGTTTCTAGCCTGGCCCTGTCTCTAGCCTGGCTCTGTTTCTAGCCTGGCTCTGTTTCTAGCCCGGCTCTGTTTCTAGCCTGGCTCTGTTTCTAGCCTGGCTCTGTTTCTAGCGTGGCCCTATATCTCTTGCCTGGCCCTGTTTCTCTCTTCCGTTCCTCTCAGTCCATCAGGCCTGGATCCAGCCGTACCCACATCGGCCGCCACCACAACACTGCTGCTGCCGCTGGTATAAATGCCATTCCTTTCCCCCCATTCTCTCCTCCTGACTAATTACTGTTATGGTTAGTTAGCATTTTGGCAGACTGGCAGGGTTCCCGGTGACATTCGGGCTATTATGTCTAAAGCACTTGTCAAAACAGCCGGCTGCATGACGGTGAGCCAGGAAATATGCGGGTGGGCAAAGGAGAAGCTGGCGACTCATTCAGTGTCCTGAGAGCTTCTGGTCCACAGCCTCTGTCGCCGCAACCAAGGAACGAGGAAATCAGACCCAGCGTCAACTGAGCCTGGCCAGTATAACGGCTTTGGTTATGGGGGATGTGAACTGGGCATGTGAGAGCCAGGCTGCTGTCACCAGCCGACCACAATTCCACTAACCGTATAGGAGCTCCAGCAATGGGAAGGTCCTTTCTTATTCTGTTTCCTCTTACCTCCCTCCCTCCTCTCTGTCTGCCTCTCTGTCTATGTCTGCCTCTCTCTCTCTGTCTGCCTCTCTCTCACTCTGTCTGCCTCTCTATCGGTCTGTCACTCTCTCTGCCTCTCTGTCTGCCTTTCTCTCTGTCTGCCTCTCTCTCTGTCTGCCTCTCTGTCTGCCTCTCTCTCTCTCCCTCTCTCTGCCTCTCTCTGCCTCTCTCTCTGTCTGTCTCTCTCTCTCTGCCTCTCTCAATTCAATTCAATTCAATTCAAATGAGCTTTATTGGCATGACTGTGTACAATAGCACAATATTGCCAAAGCAATAGACATACACAAATATATAGGCCTACATGGGTTAAAAAAAACCAACATGTATAAATCACAAAAAAAAATAATAATAATAAGTACAGAGAGCAGTTTAAACGTAAAGGGTTCAGCCCTTGTCCCTCATATGATGGCAGGAGAACACATACTGCGCTGCCAGGATAACACACTCTTCTTTCTCTCCCAGTATATAAGACAGTTTGTCTAATAGGTTCGCTTGTTGGAATTGAGGTAAAATCTGTTCTATTTGATTGAAATAAGTGTCTCTGATGTGTTTATACTTGCTGCACTCGGTGAGGAAGTGCAGCTCGTCCTCTACGACTCCATCAGAGCAGTGTGAACACAGTCTGAGCTCTCTGGCTCTCCAGCTCTGGCTCTCTCTCTGTCTGCCTCTCTCTCTGCCTCTCTCTCTGTCTGCCTCTCTCTCTCTGCCTCTCTCTCTGTCTGTCTCTCTCTCTGTCTCTCTCTGTCTCTCTCTCTGTCTGCCTCTCTCTCTGTCTGCCTCTCTCTCTGTCTGCCTTTCTCTCTGTCTGCCTCTCTCTCTCTCCCTCTCTCTGCCTCTCTCTGCCTCTCTCTCTGTCTGTCTCTCTCTCTCTGCCTCTCTCTCTGTCTGCCTCTCTCTCTGCCTCTCTCTCTGTATGCCTCTCTCTCTCTGCCTCTCTCTCTGTCTGTCTCTCTCTCTGTCTCTCTCTGTCTCTCTCTGTCTCTCTCTCTGTCTGCCTCTCTCTCTGTCTGTCTGCCTCTATGTCTGTCGTTTTAACCCCCCCGCAATAGTTTTCTCAAGTGTCTTCCATTACCAGACAACCTGATCTTTTAACAGATCCCATGTAGATAAACTGTAATTCTCTTTAAAATAACCCCCACTATCGCGGAATGGTAAAGGGAGACTGACAAGAATGCTCAGAGGGGGAAAGTTAGGACCAATTTGGCAAGCTCTCTGCCAGACGGTCACAAGTTCAGATGCAACACAAAAATTGATAACTTTGGGACCTCCCGCAGGCACAAAAATGCACACACAAACACACACACACACACACACACATACACGCAGGTACAAAACCACACGCGGAAAGGAATTAGTGCACACAGTCTTTAAGAACTGTGCCTTAGCTTAACTGTAAGTGTGTGTGTATGTGTGTGTGTGCGAACAGTTGACATGTCTACAGGTTTTATTATCCTGTTGTTAATCAAGAAAACATTTTGGGGTTAAGTTTAGGACAAAAATCACATTTGGGATTAGGGTCAGGGAAAACACAACATTATATGTGTGTTTGCATGTCTGCATATTGCACTGTTTTTATGTGATAGAGTATCTATCGGGTGTATATCTATATCGCTATATAACGAAGACCCCGAGTTGACCAACCTTCTCCTTCAAGCTGCCTCACATTGTCTTATGATACAGCAGGATAAATAAAGCCCAATCTGTAGGATTGTAAAGTTTCACCGTTGCAGTGCACAACATGCACGACTGTACAGTGCCAAACTCGTCTTAATACGCCTCATGAATCCAGAGCCAAACTATGTTTGATTTTCCCCTTCCCAGCCCATTGCACACTAACGACACATCTCCACAAATGGAAACTTGATCGATGCTCGGGTTACAAAAAAGCTAAAAACTCCTTGATGCATCCCGGGAGTGACTGGGACGGGGAACTGGCTCCGGTATTCCGAACACCTCAGCACGTATATATGTCCTAGACAAACAGGTCCCACTGGCCAAAAATGGACCAGCCAAATATTCCGGGCGGGACAAGATGA